>ML776742.1:2056757-2066773 GCA_009831015.1 Picea engelmannii | reverse complement strand
AAGGGGTTGGATTCATGATCTAAGAGAGGAGAGAGCTAAAGGAACATTTTATTTGCTCAATTGTAAGCCTGAGGGCCTGTTGTAATTAGCATTTCTTCCATTAGAGATTCATGAGAGTTGCTTATCAAAATCTGTGTTCTTTTTTATCATTTTATCATTTCATCTTTATTGAGTAATATTTACATATTTTGAAGATCAAAATATGCCTTTGGTTAATGAATTCATGAGCTGCAAAGGATTTGTGGTAATTGCTTGTTAATCACAGATTATTGTTCAAGCACTCTTTAATCTATATTACAGAAAGGATCTTTGTTATGTGGATATTCTTCTCTTTGTTTACCTTATATTCTTCTATCCATATTTGCATAAGCCTTTTTTCTGGTAGGTAGCTTGATTTCCTTTGATCTGTAGGATGTTATGACTCATTTTTAGTCTTCTCTTGTTGATCCACCCATTCAAACTATTTTAATCCATTTACATTTATATGTTACCAAGCTTACTCTCATTTGCAGTCTAGGAGTGACTCTTGGAGTGTTAACATTGTCCACAAGGTATGCATTAAGGAATAGCTTGGTGATCAACCAAGTTAGTGGAATAAAAAATATTTGGTGTCCTTTGATCCTGATGGGGAGCTCTTTTGTGCCACTTATCATTTGGCTTATGATGGAGTTGATTAGGTTGGGCCCTATCCATAGTGATCAATCTATTATGTAAAGTGTTTAACTAATTAGCATGGTTAATCTACATTTTCTTAATTAATTGAGTGATCTCCTTCATATCATCATTAGAAGACCCTTGATTTTCTATTTTCTTATTATTTTCCTCCATGGGTTTGCTAGCAATTCCTCTTGAAAAACTGGGCAAGTTTGGCCTCCTAGCATCTTGCATATTTTCTCTATTCTTACTACATAGTTGTATGCCTCCATTAGAGTTTTTGGATCCTTATCCCTCAATTGATATCTAATCTCTCCCTCAAAAGCTTCCATATAATGAATTAATATTGAGGATGGAGGAGGCTTAATAGTTGTAGGGAGGCATTTAACCAAGTCATTAAATTTTTTGTTGAACTCTTCCATAGTCTCATTTTCTTTCTTTTGACTTGTACTAAGGGCAGCCAACAAATGAATATTTTCCTTTTGGTCACCCCATCTTTCATTGAAATCCTTGTGGATTTCTGCCAAAGTGCTAAAATTGTTATCATCTTGTTCCATGAACCATTCCAAGGCTTCTCCATCTAGATAATACACAAAAAGTTTCATATTGACGTCCTCCTCATCTTGACCACTACACCATTTCAATATACACATGTTGACATTTGTGATGTGAGATGTGGCACTAACAACATTGTTTCCATGAAAGGAAGGCAATTTCGCAACAACTTTGTCAGGAATAGCATGAGGATAACCTTGAATATTAAGGAAGTTACATGGGCTCAATGGATCACCCATAGTTGAATTAGGATT
This sequence comes from Picea engelmannii, assembly GCA_009831015.1. Taxonomy (NCBI): domain Eukaryota; kingdom Viridiplantae; phylum Streptophyta; class Pinopsida; order Pinales; family Pinaceae; genus Picea; species Picea engelmannii. The sequence goes on along the minus strand of ML776742.1, from coordinate 2,065,310 downwards.
AGGATTAGTTGTTTTAGTATTAACAGTTGTAGGATTATTAGTTTCAAACAAGAATTGGATATCAGAGACTGCTCCTTCTCCAAGACTTTCAAGTAACCTACGAGGAGCAAGGTAGTTTAGTCTCCTCCTATAAGCCTTTTTAGGTTCAGGAAAAGAGTAAACCAATCCTCTTGAATTTCTCCTAGAAGTATACCTCAAATAATTTTCATATGGAGTCACCACTTGGAGAGTAAGCAAGCAATGAAAAACCAACCCAAGTTAAAAAAAATTAGGGAGAAATTTATTACTTAGTTTTAAAAGAATAAATTAGAGTAAGTCGTTTTGACCAAGGATAAAAGATGTATCCTCGACAACGACACAAAATATGTTGTTGTCCTTATACACACCTACAAACGTGGAAAAGTCTCATTCCACTTGGTGTGTCGTTGGAGGCACAATGCATAAGTCCAAACCCACTTGTCACCTCGATTTGGACTTCTTCCATCTAGGCTTACTCCTAGGGAAGCCAAGGGGGGTAGACCCTATTTACTATGTGAGTTATTAAGTGAATTCTAGGATTTGATTTTAGTTTTGTTAAGTTAAGGGGGAATCTAACCTATATGGAAAGCAACAATGAAATGCACAATTACAATGACAGTCAAATCCTTTCCCTAAGGTCAACTAAGACTAGTTCTTGAATGTTGGGCAAGGGGTCAACTAAGTCTATACAAAAGATTACAAGAATTAAAATATATACTTACAAAAGAATAGCTTTACAATAAGTTACAAGATGAATTAAAGCAATGAAAAATATATAATGTAAATGTAAATTACAATATAAACAAGAAAAAAAATGAGTTAGATAGATATACAACAAGAGAGAACTATAGCCAATGAATTCAACAACTAAATAACGATTAAGTATGTAACTTGAAAAGATGTAAAAAGGAGCAAGTGCACAACTTCTAAAGATGAAAGAGATCCAAAAGGGGAAGTGTGCAACTTCTGAAGCAAGGGGGGAAACCACTCACCAAGTGCCCCAAAGAGATGGTGCACAAATTGATGGTAGTCTGCCCTTGAACAAATGAACCACTTTAACCACAATGAAATTGTATGTAAATGTACAACTTGAATTGATATGCTAGTGAATTAAAACCATGAGCATAATAAAATACCTTTAACAACAAGGTTTGCACAACTTGAAATGAAATGCGTGCAATGAAAATTATAGATGAATCAAACCATAAGCATGTAAAAGAGACCTTGAACAACAAGGTTTTCACAACTTAAAAGATGTTGAAAATGGAGAGCAAGTGTTGTGTACTGTATTAGGTAAATTTTAGATAATTTTTAATAGTCTCTCTTTGATTAGGGGGGGGCTAAGCTAATGTGAAACCAACCTACGCTATGCGACTACCCCTAGACTCTTACTGCTTTGGCCAAAATGATTGTTGGGTGCTCAAGAAGTAGGGAAAACAAGGCCCTACACTAGATCCACGGGTTAACCCAGAAAACTTGAGCGCTCAAGCAGGGGGACACCTAGTGCTGTGAGGTCATCCCTGACTTAGAACCCCCTATAGCCTCCACAAGCCCCCTTTTTGGTGGAGAAATTTGTATCAGTCTAAAGAGCCTAATTAAACTATATTAATTGATCCTCCTAGTCTAGATAGCAGAAATGAAAATCTTGAGATGAAATTGCAAAGTGTAAGATTTAAGCTTAAGATACAAGATATTGAGTTAATTAAATGATGCACAACTTAAGCAAGAGATAACAAAATTAAATTACTTTGCAAAATAAACCACTTAAAGAATGAAAAGCTAGAGATTAAACAATTATAGACAAGATAAAGAATTTATAGATAAACTATAGACAAGGCTTATGATATAGCATGGGTGGAAAAACCAAACCTCTTTGCTAGGTGTAGGCAGAAGAATTAAAGAATGCAATAAAATAAGAGCTTGGAAAATAAAAGACAAGATCCTAGCCACTCAAACTTGTCTTAAGGACAAGTGGGACAATAGAAATGAAATCTTAAAACAAAATAAAAACTCTATGTCATATCCTTACAATTTAGCATGGGTGGCAAAGCCAAGCCTCTTTGCTAGTTGTAGGCAAAAAGAAATAAAAAAATGCAGAATTTTTTAAAATCTTGAGAAATGCAGGCCCAAGAGACTCTCTTTGGGCTTGCTTACAATGTAGAATGAATAAGAAGAATAGGGTATTCAATACCCTTACTTGGGAGGTTGTTTCTTGATGATTTTTGGCCCCAAATGGGAAACACTTCCCCTTTACTAGTTCATATATGCAAAAAAATAGCAAGTAAATCTTGTTGGATATGCTGCAAAACAACCATAAATCTTGGAAAATTTTATGTTAGTAGTAACCAGAAATTTTTAGCATAAAAAACAACATATAATAGATTAATTAAGACCTATTCCGTGTCAGAAATATACCCCAAAAATGTTAGAGAAATATGTATGAAAATAACATAAATCTTAAGAGGGTTTTGAGTGGGTGAAGGGATAAATTTCTAGATCTGAAATTTATCCTTCTCCAACCCTTAGTGGCCTGCAAATAAAAGAGATCAAGCTACAAGACAAGGAAGGAGGTGAGTAGATTTTAAATGAATAACAAAATACTTTTCTAAGCCAATAATAAACCACTCAATAAATCTACAATAATACTATCATAGATCTATCCAAGCAAAATGCTTTGCTTGGATCTCCTACACTAGATCTACAAGATAAAACTCAAAAAGACAATAACACAAGTCACCTCCAATGTAGATCCAATCCAAGCACCAAGAATACTACCAATTCCAACAATTTCCTCCAAAGATTCCTTTTATTAGAAGCAAGTTTGTGCAAATACTTGCTACAAGCTTGAAAATTCAGCAACTTAGTGATGATAAGGCTTCCTCATTCTTCCACCTTGTTGAAATTTGTCTGATTTCTATCCTAGTATTGATCTCCCAGATAATCATCTTCAATACGGATTTGATATCCTTATTGATATTTCATAATCTCAAGGAAAACCAATCTAGATCAGTTTACTTCTATATTCTTCCCTAGAACATGGCTTTAACTCTAGCTCCTGGCAATATCTCTAACTATGACTCTTTTCTCCTAACTACTGGAGCTCATTTATTTCTAGTTCCAGTTATGGCTCATTGATTCCTTCATAATAGAAGTCTGGTCACTGACTCTCTGCTCTAAAATATCCATATCTAAATCCTAACTCAACATCCACTCTCGTCTCCTTTTTTGTTGAAGATAGTCCATCTCGACAATCACAAAACCAAGTTGAATGTTGATCTATACCTCACCCATATGGCTTAACTATTCGTGTATTATTGAAGTATTTGTAGGAGTCTATGAATTAATTTCATGTTCATTTCCTCTCTCTTTCCCTGAAATCAAACCCAAACATGTTTTCCATAAACATTTGTACTTATTTACTTGCTTTTTCTCAAGGTATACATCTACTTGAATATGGCATAACATCTTGAATATGTTCAAAGCATAAGAATACATATTTACAAGAATTTTACCTTTCATCTTCACATGAAGAAAACTATTTCTTTACTAGCTCTAGGAAGACATTGCATAGCTATAATTCTCTTTCTTCTCTTGATCTACATGTTCCAACTACCTGCATTCTTTTGTTCCTTTGCCTTTGGTACTTTAGAGTAAGAATGATATTGCATAGGCAATTTGATCCATATGCAGTTATTTAGCTGAATATAAGAACAATATAATAACAATTGTCTACACTGTCGTCGAAGGACTTTAGAAATCCGTACAAGATTCCTCTCACTCTTGAAATTCTCTAAGGAGTGGCTAACAATCCCTCTATTAAAACAATGGAAATATATTTTTAGAAGGTATTTACATGTGCACAATGACATTGTTATTTTACAAATATACATATTTTACAAATTATTTCCAAAACAAAATCTTTTCTGATACTTATCCAGGGTCAAAGATAGGTGGCTTCTTCATGGACTCATTCTTCCATTAGTACTGGAAGGAGTCTCACAATTTCTTGTCTTTGAAAATGCCTCTGACGAGAAATATGAATCTAACATTGAATCCAGATAGACATTGGATCCAATTATAGTTCATCCAAGCAACCTATATAGTCTATCCTTATGAACATCAAGCGCCATAGTTGTTTCCTGAGTAGTTTTCTCTGAATACACTAATACTTTTCCACTCTAGAATGGAACTACATATCCTTCATCTTCGAAAGATGAAACTGAGAGTAATTTTACTTTCAAATCTGGAACATATAGCATATGTTATATTCCTATAAATTCTCTTGACTCGAGCTAGAATCTTACATAACCAACTCCTCTTACTGCTTTTTTGGTGTTAGTACTAGATCCTACATAGAAATTTGTTTCAATTTATGAGAAAGTAAGGAATATTGATCTCATTCCTGTCATGTGGCCAGATGAGCCACTGTCCATGAACCACACCTCGATATATTCATACATTACACTATTAAGACCATCCATTAGAAAGAATTCTCTATTGAATATTTCAACAAGACTATCAACTTCACTTGAGGCCGCTACTTGTCTTCTTGTAAGTGCCTTTACATATTCTTGGTTCTTCTTTGGACATAAGTCTAGATGAAGTGTCCAACACTTCTCTATCTAATTTCCATTCTTACATGAATAAGAGTATAAGTTCTTGTTCTCATCTTTGAACCGCAATTCTTTCTTGTCATTCTTCTGTATTGGAAAATGACCTTTTCCTCTAGCCTTCTTCTTGGATGGATTCTATTGCAATTATTGTCTTCTTTGAAATTTCACCATATTATGGTTACTAGTTCCACAGGAAGCATGTGGATACGTAGACCATAAATTCTTTCCAGTCTTATTAGTGGAAAATGTATTCATTCCCTATTTGGAATGCTCATCTCTTCTTGGAGTTGTCTTGCATTTGATACCTTTCCCTGGGTTGGAAGATTGATCTAGTAGGACCAACTACTTATGAAGGACCCCTTCATTTGAAGTTCTTATTACTTAAACCATCCTAGAGCATTATTCATCTTGATGGGGAGAAGAAGAATATGTTGAATCATCTTCCTTAGTTACTTTCTGTAAACCTTTCATAGGAGATAGTCTCTCTTGTATAAGAGACTTTTCATTCTCCACTTGCCTAGCTTCATAGAATGGTGCCAATATATGGTCCTTAGTCTACAAATCTCTTTCTAATTCATGAATAATACCTATAAGTAATTTTTCATGACATATCAATCGATGTTGAAGCTTATGCTTCTCTTCCTTGAGAGATTGTAGTTGCATCCTTAATTCAGAATTATCCTTCCGAATCTATTGGTTCATGTCCTTCTGGATCCTTAATTCCATGAGATCATTACTCATGTTTTTCTTTGCAACAAAGGTATATTACACAAGGAGTCTTCAAACACCTTCACCCACTTGAGTCTTGGATATCGTCACATTCACTTGCAAATACTTGTCAAAACCAGCTCTAATACCAACTTGCCTTCCAATGATAGGAAAGTTACCTTTTAGTGATATCAACTTGCTCTGATACCAACTTTCCTTCCAATGATAGGCAAGTTACCTTTCAGTTATATCAACTTTCTCTAATACCAACTTGATCCAAAAATCCTCAAATGAAAAATTATTCTTTAAACACACATGTTAACATTTAACCCGATTTAGAATAATTCTTGATCATATTGACTTTTTTTCAGAACACTTGTAAATCTTTTACTTATCCAAAACCTCATGAAATGATGAATAATTTGCAGAATAATGTGAGATAACATAGAAAAAAATAAAAGAACCAATAAGACAAGATTTTATGGCAGAGTTCACCTCTCCTGGGATACATCTCTGAGTCCCCTTTCAATGGTGAGACTATTCTTCATTAATCTCAAATGTCAAAAATTACAATGAAAATGGACTTGCAAAATCCAATCTTGAAGTCACTCTTCAATTTTTTTGCTCAACCCTAGAAACAGAGGTTACCATTGAATTCCTCACAAAATTATGAGAAAAAATAGTATAAACTCAACTATATTATGAAATGGCTCAATATGACTCCCTTCTTCACTCAAAACATTGCACTCAAATTCTCATACAAGGCAATTTGAACTAAGATCTTCATAAAAAAACATCTTAGCGCAAAATAAACAGCATCATCATGTTCCTCTTGAAAAAATGAGACAAACGAGTATAAACATGACTATGTTTAGACATTATTCTCAATGGCACACAAAACAATGCAACTCCTTGACTAGGCACCTCTTGGAATGCATATTGAGACATCGTACTATACTCTGGCATGAAATTATATGTATCGTACTCAGTACACTTTGTATGTGTTTTTTTTTCCAGTCGCATTGGTTTCTATGCCCATAAATAGGCTAGGTTGTCCTAACTATGGACCAAAACTGGCGCTATATACCCAGCCGCATTTAACCAAACTTAAATAAGTATTTATGTGTTTGTTATAAAAATCATTTTATATGGCGCATTGGTGGGTGATTTGTTTGTAATTCGTTGGTACATACAAAATACTCCTCTAGATTCCATGGATGTCGGGGGTTCAAAACCCACCGAGCCCATAACCATTTTGATACCCAGCCCAACTTTGGCTTCTCAAAGGTGTCACGTGGCAGAATTTGATTGGTTGATGTGGCTACCTATAATTTGTCTACTTGTCTCCAACTGTACCTTTCCATGTCATGTCGTCATACTGTATGACCTATGTCATGTCACTTGTTGACTATTATGTTATATTTCCACCATGTCATCGTATGATAGGCCATGTGTCACCTTGTTAGTGGTGCCACGCAAACCATACAATCTGCCATGTCATCTGTATGGATGACACGTGGAAATTTCCTAGTGGTCCAAAAAGATCCCAAATCCTCCAAATACGGGTGACATGTGGCAGCTCTTGGTGTTTCCACGTCAATGTTATGATGCCATGTTGATGTCACCTATCCACATGTAACTCTTTGAGCTTTCCACTTGTTGTATGAATTTTGATGTCATCAACTATACGAAAGGACACATGTTGTCCTCTGACAAGTCCACTTCAACTATATGGATTCCATGTGGAATTCTATCATAATTCCACGTTAACCTACTAACATCATGTTGACATCATATGTATGGATTTCCTAGTCATATGTTTTCCTTGTTTTTGTTGAAACTTTGAAATGCCATAACTTTCTCCTACGATGTTTGTTTGAGGTGATCCATGCACCATTGGAAATATCTTGTCGATATCTATGCAATGAAGTCATTTCAAGAGAATTTGAGATGATCAATTTTTTAGCATTTCTAGATCCTCTTGTATCAATGTCACCATACTCCAATTGGAATATGTCTCCATTGGCTAGGAGGTTCAAATTATCCATTAAATCTTCTCTCACTCTTTTGAGAAGCTACATTTTGAGGGATTCCTCATATAGCATGCAACAATGAGCCCTCTTGTAACTAAGTTGAATTTTTTCTTCATAATATTCTATGGATTCACTCTATCCATATGCTAGAGACACTAAAGATCTCATTTTTAGTGTCTCTGGCATTATAATAATCCCTATACGTTTTTATGAAGTTTTTCTTCATTAGCTCTCAACTAGTAATGTGATTTCCTTTCAAACTCATGAACCATCTAAGGCTGAAAATTTTAAGGTAAAGGGGAAGATCTTGATCTTTTGGGCATATGAAGAAAATTCATATGGATTATGTGAACCTCAAGATTGAAGAGAAAGGTATCAGGGTCTTTTGTAGCAAGGCCATGGAAATATTAATATTCTTCATCCTTGTTTCTACATTGGTTTCCAAAATAAGAAACTCAAAGATATCAGTTTGATCTTCTCCTTCTCCTTCCATGTTTTCTTGAGATGGAAATCCTTCACTATGTTCAACTTCTCTAATAGTAAGATAATTCACAAGATCAAAGAAAGAATTGATAAAAATCACAACTCCTCTTTCAATTTGATCAACAAATTCTTCAAGAAAATGTTGGATGTCTTCTTCACTGGCCTCTTGTTGATGTACTTGATCACTTGAACCTGCTTGAGCTACACCAAAAACATGTTCTTGGTAAAAATTTGGTGTATCTATATCTAGTTCAATTCATGTAAACTAATGATGAAATGGTGGTTTTTCTTTTTTCAAAACTTTCAAATGAATCCCAATGTAGTTGTAGCATCCTTCCTGAAAAAAACACCAATTGTTGGGCCAAATAATTCCAGCAACAAATGTTGAATACCTCAACCCACTTTAAATGTCAACCCAGGGTTCATTCAAACTTATGAGGTGAAATGCACTATATATGCAACCACTAAATTCTTAATCTAAATCTAACACTTTGGAAAATTGCATCAATGAAATGCTCAACTTTTGGCTAGTCATTCTGATGTACTTCATGTTAGAAAACAGGACCGCGGAGCAATAAAATAAAACAAATGCAGAAACAAAAACACAGAAGACACACAATACAAGAGAGACACAGATTTACGTGGTTCACCCAGTGTGGGCTACGTCCACCAAAGAAATTGTCAGGTCCTTCCTTTAT
>ML776742.1:2019102-2052429 GCA_009831015.1 Picea engelmannii | reverse complement strand
TTCCCTCATAAAAGAGGGTTGCCTTCTAGGGAAAAAAACCCTAACATAATCTCTACCGTTAGATCTGCGACCTTATAATGAACGGTCCAGATTTACAATGAAATTACAATATACTTTTATAAGGCAATTTTTTGCTTTGGGGGCCCGCTTGCCCCCAAACCCCCCAGTTGGGGGGATGGACCCCCCGGACCCTGCAGAGGGGGTACCCCCCCTCTGCAGTCCCCCGCGTGGAAGAGTGTACATACTTCTGGGGTGTAAATACTTCATGGGGTATAGACACGGCTGAAAGAAAAGGACCTCTGCATCAGGAAGATAATCAGGCTCCACAACCAACACTTCACACCATCAACCTTGTGATATTCACTCGAAATCACCTAAAACTATGTGATCCAGGTGGATGCTGGTGGCCACCCACCCTTTTCGACTGGCTCAAAACAGTTTTCTGGCAATTTTGGCAATTTACTATTTTTAGCAAGTTTTAACTTTCGGGGCCATTTTGAGAGCCTAAATGAAGGTTTTTCGAGATCTAGGTTCTCAATTATAGCCGAAGACATGATTGAGCCCCCAAAATGAATCTACTTGACTATACATTTCCAATGAGCTATCATACACCTAAAACAGAGATTGTATGCAAAAGTTACGACCCCAGGAATTTGATGTACTAACTTACCAAAACGAGGCCCACATGACTTTTGGCGCTTCATCTCCTAGGGTTAGGCTTTTGGATGTCTAGGGTTTTTTGCATTCCTACTTTTTGTAAAAAGGCCTTTAGAGCCTCATTGTAATCATTTTTTCTTGTGAATGCAAGTAGTTGTCACATCTCTTCTCAGAGATAAGTTGCCACCATTCTATCGAGTATTTCACTCTGTATCTCATCACTTGGTGTTTCTTATCGATATGTTGTTAAAATTGAGCAGAAATTTAAGCACCAGAACAAAAGGGAATTTGGGTCTGCAAATCTGCAACAACCAAAGTATGATAAAGACGACCCTAACAAACAGTCTCCCAAAAACCATTCCAAGACACAGGAAAAGAAGGGTCATGGGAAGAAAAATAAGGACACTGGAAAATGGTGTGATTTCCACAAAATCCCCTGGCACAACACCGATAAATGTCACTCAAAATAGTCATTGGTGGCTGAGATCAAAGACAAGGAGCCGAACCCTGATTTAGAATTTAATTTTGAAAATACTGGTAAAGGATAGATCATTGACGCAAACCCCATTGTTATTGACGTGACTATAGTAATTCAACCAGAAGAACCAACAGATCCTGAAGAGGGGGAGCACCTTTTTCATTCAAATATGTGGGTGAAGGGGACCACACTGCATTTTATTGTTGATAGTGGAAGCTAGAAAAACCTCATCTCAGCAAAGGTCGTCAAACAGTTGGGATTGTCGACAACACCACACCCGTAGCCATACAACATCAAGTGGCTTCGGCAAGGAAAAGATCTCCATGTCAACCAACAATGATGATTGTCATATGGCAGCCAACCCTTCAAGAATCAGGTATTATGTGATGTTGCCCCACTGGATGTCTGTGATGTTCTCTTGGGCCAACCATATATGTGCAGATGCCATGTTTTTTATGAGTCTCGACCCTGTAGTGTCATTTTTACTTTGGGGGTTCATCTCTACAGAATACTAGAGGTAGTTCCAACTATTGTTCCACCTAAAAAGTGTCGCAAGGTAGTATCTCATACTACAAAATTCAGCTTCTTCACAATCTGTTCAAAAGGGGAACATAAGGACACTGGAACCACTACAACCTCACCCCCTGCACCTTCTATCCAATAGAATCAAGTCGAAAAGGTTGAAAAAAAGTGAAAATATTCCTTTTGCACACCGTCCTCTCATGTAGCTCGACTTGTTGAACAGCCTTAGCTTCAACAGGCTCATGACAGACTTCCACAAACTAAGCAGCACGACATCTCCAGCAATACAAGCAGCTCACCAAGATGTAGATACAACAAACGCTTTTCCCTCTCCCCCAGGAACTCAACGCAATGGATACCATTGCTTCCTAAGGATGGAGGATTGATCCAGGTGGATTTCAATGGCCACCCACCTTTTCAAACTAGCTCAAAACAGTTTTATGGCAATTTTGGAAATTTGCTATTTTTAGCAGGTTTTAACTTCTGGGGCCATTTTGAGGGTCTAAATGAATGTTTTTCAAGATCTAGTTTCTCAATTATATCTAAAGGCATGGTTGAGCACCCAAAATCAATCTCCTCAACTATACCTTTCCAACGAGCTATCATATGCCTAAAACAGAGATCGTATGCAAAAGTTACGACCCTGGGAAGTTGATGTACTAACTTACCCAAACGGGGCCCACATGAATTTGGGCGCTTCATCTCCTAGGGTTAGGTTTTTGGATGTTTAAGGTTTTTGGCATTCCTGTTTATTGTAAAAAGGCCTTCAGAGCCTCATTGTAATCTTTTTTTCTTGTGAATGCGAGTAACCGTCACATCTCTTCTCAGAGATAAGCTGCCACCATTCTATCGAGTCTTTCACTCTGTATTTTACAGTCTCTGTACATTTATTTCATTAATAGAAATCATGTATTATTGTATATCTGTGTTTATGGTTACATCTATGATATAATTCTATTATATTATTAAATATCTGCGATATCTTTGTGCACTTCTTTATTATATCTCTAATCTCATTTCGTGCCGAAAATAATCTGGATCAGTGGTATCAGAGCAAGCTGCTCTTGATCGTTTCTTCAGTGCATGTCCCTAACGAGGTCCGAATATAGAAATTTGGGTCTCAATATTGTCTCTCTTGAATACAATCACTCTCGCACACCTAAGAAACCCTCAATGATGGAAGAAAAGAAAAACAAAGGAGCAGATGATCCTATCAATTTGTTGCTTGAGCAAGCTCTCACACAACACAAGGACGAAATGATGGAGAATTTTTCCCACATAATTCAACGCATGTCTATAGCATCAGGTGAATATTCATCAAGAGGCCACTTTGGAGGCACCTCGCCTTTCAAGGTCCAAGTTAATTTTGATATTCCTATATTTTAAGGATAGATAGATGCAGAAGCCCTAGAAAAATGGTTAACTGTGCTAGAAGGTTATTTCTTTGTTCACAATTTTTCCAACAAAGAAAAGATCACCTTCACACTACTTAAAGCTCTCCCTCATGTCAAACATTGGTGGGAAACTTACTGGGAGAAAAGTTACACAGAGGAGTTTGGAATATATGGGGTCGATCCCACTTGGTATTTTTTTGTGGATGCGGTAAAGGAACAGTATTACCCTGTTGGCAACTATGAGGACCAGTACATGAGATGGACCACAGTGCAACAAGAGAGGGGCCAAGCAGTTCTAGATTTCACCAATACCTTCCATACCTTGCACACCAAGATGGGTATCAAAGACTCTGAGTGACATTTGGTTCTGAAATACCGTGGGGCTCTACACATATACATCCAGACTAAAATGGATTTTCTGGACATCTAATCACTCAATGCTGCTTATCAATATGTTGTTTAAATTGAGTAGAAATTTAAGCACCAGAAAAAATGGGAATTTTGGTCTGCAAATGCGCAGCAACCAAAGTATGACAAAGATGGCCCTAACAAGATGTCTCCTGAAAACTAGTCCAAGACACAAGAAAAGAAGGGTCACGCAAAGACAAAGAAGGACACCGAAAAATGGTGTGATTTCCACAAAATCCTGTGGTACAACATCGATGAATGTCACTCAAAATAGTCATTGGTGGCTAAGATCAAAGACAAGGAGCCGAACCCTGATTCAGAATCTGATTATGAAAATACTGGTAAAGGACAGATCATTAATGCAGACCCCACTGATATTGTCGCGACCGCAGTAATTCAACCAGAAGAACCAACAGATCCTGAAGAGGGGGAGCGCCTTTTTCATTCACAGATGTGGGTGAAGGGGACCCCGCTACATTTTATTTTTGATAGTGGAAGCCAGATAAACCTCATCTCAATAGAGGTCATCAAACAGTTGGGATTGTCGAAAACACCACACCCGTAGCCATACAACATCGGGTGGCTTCGGAAAGGACGAGATATTTGTGTCATCCAACAGTGTTGATTGTCATACAACATCCAACCCTTCAAGGATGAGGTATTATGTGATGTTGTCCCACTGGATGTCTGTGATGTTCTCTTGGGCCAACCATATATGTGGAGATTCCATGCTCTTTATGAGTCTCAACCCAGTAGCGTCATTGTTACTTTGGGGGGTCATCTCTATAGAATACCAGAGGTAGTTCCAACTATTGTTCCACCTAAAAAGTGTTGCAAGGTAGTATCTCATACTGCAAAATTCAGCTTCTTCACAATATGTTCAAAAGGGGAACAAAAGGACACTGCAACCACTACAGCCTCACCCCCTGCACCTTCTATCCAACAGAATCAGGTCAACAAGGTTGCATAAAAGCTCAAATATTTCTTCTTCACACCGTCCTCTCATGCAGCTTGACTTGTTGAACAACCTCATCTTCAAAAGGCTCATGACAGACTTCCACAAACTAAGCAGCGAAACATCTCTAGCAATACAGGCAGCTCACCAAGATGCAGATCCAGCAAACGCTTTTCCCTCTCCCCCAAGAACTCAATGCAATGGAGACCATTGATTACTAAGGAAGGAAGATTGATCCAGGTGGATTTTGGTGGCCACCCACATTTTCCAACTGGCTCAAAATAGTTTTCTGACAATTTTGGCAATGTACTATTTTTAGCAGGTTTTAACTTCTGGGGCCATTTTGAGGGCCTAAATGAAGTTTTTTTGAGATCAAGGTTCTCAATGATAGTTGAAGACATGACTAAGCCCCCAAAATGAATTTCCTCGACTATACCTTTCCAACGAGCTATCATACACCTAAAACGGAGATCGTATGAAAAAGTTACGACCCCGGGAAGTTGATGTACTAACGTACCCAAATGGGGCCCACATGACTTTTGGCGCTTCATCTACTAGGGTTAGGTTTTTGGATGTCTAGGTTTTTTTTCATTCCTGTTTATTGTAAAAGGGCCTTCAGAGCCTCATTGTAATCATTTTTTCTTGCGAATGCGAGTAGCCGTCACATCTCTATTCAGAGAGAAGCTGCCACCATTCCATCGAATCTTTCACTCTGTATTTTACAGTCTCTGTACATTTATTTCATTAATATAAATCATGTATTACTGTATATCTGTGTTTATGGTTGTATCTATGATATACTTCTATTATATTATTGAATATCTAGGATATGTCTGTGCATTTCTTTATTATATCTCCGATCTCATTTTGTGTCGAAAATAATCTAGATCAGTGGTATCAGAGCAAGCTGCTCTTGATCATTTTTTCAGTGCATGTCCCCGATGAGGTCCGAATATAGCAAGTTGGGTCTCGAGCTTGTCTCTCTTTAAGACAATCGCTCTCACACACCCAAGAAGTCCTCAATGACGAAAGAAAAAAAAAATGACGGAGCAGACAATCCTATCAATTTGTTGCTTGAGCAAGCTCTCACGCGACAGAGGAATGGAATGATGAATAATTTTTCCCACATCCTTCAACGTCTGTCGATAGAATTAGGCACATCATCATCAAGCGGCCACTTTGGAGGCACCTCACCTTTCAAGGCACAAGTTAATTTTGATATTCCTGTATTTGAAGGACAAATAGATGCTGAAGCACTAGAAAGATGGTTAACTGTGCTAGAAGGTTATTTCTCTGTTAACAATTTTTCCGACAAAGAAAAGATCACCTTCACACTCCTTAAAGCTCTCCCTCATATCAAACATTGGTGGGAAACTTACTGGGATCAAATTTCCACAGAGGAGTCTGGAATATATGGGGCCGATCCCACTTGGTATTTTTTTGTGGATGCGGTAAACGAACAGTATTACCCTGTTGGCAACTATGAGGACCAATACATGAGATGGACCACACTGCGGCAAGAGAGGGGCCAAGTAGTTCTAGAGTTCACCAATACATTCCATGCCTTGTGCACCAAGCTGGGTATCAAAGACTCTGAGCGACATTTGGTTCTGAAATACCGTGGGGCTCTACACAGATACATCCAGACTGAAATGGATTATCTGGACATCTCGTCACTCGGTGTTGCGTATCGATATGTTGTTACAATTGAGCATAAATTTAAGCACCAAAACAAATGGGAATTCGGGTTTGCAAATCCACAACAACCAAAGTATGAAAAAGAAGTCCCTAACAAACAGTCTCCTCAAAACCAGTCCAAGACATATGAAAACAAGGGTCACGGGAAGACAAATAAGGACACTGAAAAATGGTGTGATTTCCACAAAATCCCCTGGCACAACACTGATGAATGTCGTTCAAAACAGTCATTGGTGGTTGAGATCAAAGACAAGGAGCCGAACCCTAATTCAGAATGTGATTATGAAAATATTGGTAAAGGACATATCATTGATGCACACCCCACTGTTATTGTTGTGACTGCAGCAATTCAACCAGAAGAACCAACAGATCCTGAAGAGGGGGAGTGCCTTATTCATTCACAAATGTGGGTGAAGGGGACCCCACTGCATTTTATTGTTGATAGCGGAAGCCAGAAAAACATCATCTCAGCAGAGGTCGTCAAACAGTTGGGATTGTCAACAACGCCACACCCGCAGCCATACAAAATTGGTTGGCTTCAGCAAGGACGATATCTTCATGTCAGCCAACAGTGTTGATTTTCATACAGAATCCAAACCTTCAAGGATGAGGTATTATGTGATGTTTCCCCACTGGATGTCTGTGATGTTCTCTTGGGCCAACCATATATGTGGAGACACCATGTTGTTTATGAGTCTCGACCTCGTAGTGTCATTGTTACTTTGAGGGGTCATCTCTACAGAATACTAGAGATAGTTCCAACTATTGTTCCACCTAAAAAGTGTCGCAAGGTAGTATCTCATAGTGCAAAATTTAGCTTCTTCACAATCTATTCAAAAGGGGAACAAAAGGACACTGCAACCACTACAGCCTCGCCCCCTGCACCTTCTATCCAACAGAATCAAGTCGACAAGGTTTCACCAAAGTGAAAAGATTCCTTCTGCACACCATCAGCTCATGTAGCTCGACATGTTGAACAACCTCAGCTTCAACAGGCTCATGACAGACTTCCACAAACTAAGTAGTGCGGCATCTCCAACAATACAAGTAGTTCACCAAGATCCAGATCCAGCAAACTCTTTTCCCTCTCCCCCAAGAACTCAATACAATGGAGACCATCTCTTGAAGACGATCACTCTCACACACCGAAGAGACCCTCAATGGCAGAAGAAAAGAAAAACGATGAAGCAGACGATCCTATCAATTTGTTACTTGAGCAAGCTCTCACGCGACAGAGGGACAAAATGATGGAGAATCTTGACCACATCCTTCAACGCCTACCGATAGCATCAGGCACATATTCATCAAGCGGCCACTTTGGAGGCACCTCGCCTTTCAAGGTACAAGTTAATTTTGATATTCCTGTATTTGAAGGACAGATAGATGCAGAAGCCCTAGAAAAATGGTTAACTGTGCTAGAAGGTTATTTATTTGTTCACAATTTTTCTGACAAAGAAAAGATCATCTCCACACTCCTTAAAGCTCTCCCTCATCTCAAACATTGGTGGGAAACTTACTGGGAGCAAAGTTCCACAAAGGAGTCTAGAATATATGGGGCCGATCCCACTTGGGATTTTTTTGTGGATGTGGTAAAGGAACATTATTACCCTGTTGGCAACTATGAGGACCAGTACATGAAATGGACCACACTGCAGCAAGAGAGGGGGCAAGCAGTTCTAGAGTTCACCAATACCTTCCATACCTTGTGCACCAAGCTAGGTATCAAAGACTCCGAGCGACATTTGGTTCTGAAATATCGTGGGGCTCTACATAGATACATCCAGACTGAAATGGATTTTCTAGAAATCTCATCACTCAGTGCTTCTTATTGATATGCTATTAAAATTGAGAAGAAATTTAAGCACCATAACAAATGGGAATTTGGTTCTGGAAATCCGCAACAACCAAATTATGACAAAGACATCCCTAACAAACAGTCTCTCAAAAACCAGTCCAAGACACAGGAAAAGAAGGGTCATGGGAAGACAAAGAAGGACACTGAAAAATTGTGTGATTTCCACAAAATCGCCAGGCACAAAATCGATGAATGTCACTAAAAACAATCACTGGTGGCCGAGATCAAAGACATGGAGCCAACCCCTGATTCAGAATCTGATTCTGAAAATACTGGTAAAGGACAGATCATTGATGCAGACCCCATTGTTATTGTCGTGACCGCAACAATTCAACCAGAAGAACCTGAAGAGGGGGAGTGCCTTTTTCATTCACAGATGTGGGCGAAGGGAACCCCACTGCATTTTATTGTTGATAGTGAAATCCAGAAAAAACTCATCTCCGCAGAGGTCGTCAAACAATTGGGATTGTCGACAACACCACACTTGCAGCCATACAACATCGGGTGGCTTCGGCAAGGACAAGATCTCCATGTTAGCCAACAGTGTCATTTGTCATATGACATCCAACCCTTCAAGGATGAGGTATTATGTGATGTTTCCCCACTAGATGTCTGTGATGTTCTCTTGGGCCAACCATATATGTGGAGATGCCATTCTATTTATGAGTCTATACCCCGTAGTGTCATTGTTACTTTGGGGGGTCATCTCCACAGAATACCAGAGGTAGTTCCAACTATTGTTCCACCTAAAAAGTGTCGCAAGGTAGTATCTCATACTGGAAAATTTTTCTTCTTCACAATCTACTAAAAAGGGGAACAGAAGGACACTACAACCACTACAGCCTCGCCCCCTGCACCTTCTATCCAACAGAATCAGGTTGACAAGGTTGCAGCAAAGTGCAAAGATTCCTTCTGCACATTGTCCTCTCATTAGCTCGACTTGTTGCACAGCCTCAGCTTCAGCAGGCTCATGATAGACTTCCACAAACTAAGCAGCGCGACATCTCCAGCAATACAAGCAGCTCACCAAGGTGCAGATCCAGCAAATGCTTTTCCCTCTCCCCCGGGAACTCAACGCAATAGATCAGTCCAAGACACAGGAAAACAAGGGTCATGGGAAGACAAAGAAGGACACCTGAAAATGGTGTGATTTCCACAAAAGACCCTGGAAAAATACCGATGAATATCGCTCAAAATAGTCATTAGTGGCCGACATCAAAGACAAGGAGCCGAATCTTGATTCTGAATCTGATTCTGAAAATACTGGTAAAGGACAGATCATTGACGCAAACCCCGCTGCTATTGTCGCGATCACATCAATTCAACTAGAAGAACCAACAGATCATGAAGAGGGGGAGTGCCTTTTTCATTCACATATGTGGGTGAAGGGGACCCCGCTGCAATTTATTATTGATAGCGGAATCCATAAAAACCTCATCTCAGCAGAGGTCATCAAAAAGTTGGGATTGTCGACAACACCACACCCGCAGCCATACAACATCGGGTGGCTTCGGCAAGGATGAGATCTCTATGTCAGCCAATAGTGTCGATTCTCATACGACATTCAACCCTTGAAGGATGAGGTATTATGTGATGATGCCCCTTTGGATGTCTGTGATGTTCTCTTGGACCAACCATATATGTGGAGATGCCATGTTGTTTATGAGTCTCGACCCCGTAGTGTCATTGTTACTTTGGGGGGTCATCTCTACAGAATACCAGAGGTAGTTCCAACTATTGTTCCACCTAAAAAGTGTCGCAAGGTAGTATCTCATACTACAAAATTCAGCTTATTCACAATCTGTTCAAAAGGGGAATAGAAGTACATTGCAACCACTACAGTCTCGCCCCCTGCACCTTCTATCCAAGAGAATCAGGTCAACAAGGTTGCAGAAAAGTGCAAAGATTCCTTCTACACACCTTCCTCTCATGTAGCTCGACTTGTTGAACAGCCTCATCTTCAACAGGTTCATGACAGACTTCCACAAACTAAGCAGTGCGACATCTCCAACAATACAAGCAGATCACCAAGATGCAGATCCAACAAACGCTTTTCCCTCTGCCCTAGGAAAAAAACACAATGGATACCATTGATTCCTAAGGAGGGAGGATTGATCCAGTTGGATTTTGGTGGCCACACACCTTTTTCGATTGGCTCAAAATAGTTTTTCGTCAATTTTGGCAATTTACTATTTTTAGCAAGTTTTAACTTCCAGGGCCATTTTGAGGGCCTAAATGAAGGTTTTTTTAGATAGAGATTCTCAATGATATTTGAAGGCATTATTGAGCCCCAAAAATGAATCTCCTTGACTATACCTTTCCAACAAGCTATCATACGCCTAAAATGGAGATCGTATGTAAAAGTTACGACCCCGAGAATTTGATGTACTAACTTACCCAAACTGGGCCCACATGGCTTTTGGCGCTTCATCTCCTAGGGTCAGGTTTTTGGATGTCTAGGGTTTTTGAAATTCCTGTTTATTTTAAAAAGGCCTTCTTAGCCTCATTGTAATCATTTTTTCTTGCGAATGTGAGTAGCCATCACATCTCTTCTCAGAGATAAGCTGCCACCATTCTATCGAGTCTTTCACTCTGTATTTTACAGTCTCTATACATTTATTTCATTAATAGAAATCGTGTATTACTGTATACTGTGTTTATGGTTTCATATCTGATATAATTCTATTATATTATTGAATATCTGCGATATCTTTGTGCATTTCTTTATTATATCTCCAACTTCATTTTCTCCCGAAAATAATCTGGATCAACGGTATCAGAGCAGGCTGCTCTTGATCATTTTTTTAGTTCATGTCCCCAATGAGGTCCGAATATAGCAAGTTGGGTCTCGAGCTTGTCTCTCTTGAAGATGATCTCTCTCACACACCCAAGAAACCTTCAATGGCGGAAGAAAAGAAAAACGACGGAGCAGACGATCCTATCAATTTGTTGCTTGAGCAAGCTCTCACGCGACAGAGGGATGAAATGATGGATGATTTTTCCCACATCCTTCAATGTCTTCCAATAGCATCAGGTGCATCTTAATCAAGCAGCCACTTTGGAGGCACCTTGCCTTTCAACGTACAAGTTAATTTTGATATTCCTGTATTTGAAGGACAAATAGATGCAAAAGCCCTAGAAAAATGGTTAACTGTGCTAGGAGGTTATTTCTCTGTTCACAATTTTTCCAACAAAGAAAAGATCACCTTCGCACTCCTTAAAGCTCTCCCTCATGTCAAACATTGGTGGGAAACTTACTGGGAGAAAAGTTCCATAGAGGATTATGGAATATATGGGGTTGATCCCACTTGGGATTTTTTTGTGGATGTGTTAAAGGAACAGTATTACCCTGTTGGCAACTATGAGGACCAGTACATGAGATGGACCACACTGTGACAAGAGAGGGGCCAAGAAGTTCTAGAGTTCACCAATACCTTCCATACCTTGAGCACCAAGCTGGGTATCAAATATTTTGAGTGACATTTGGTTATAAAATACCATGGGGCTCTACACAGATACATCTAGACTGAAATGGATTTTCTGGACATCTCATCGCTTGGTGTTGCTTATTGATATGCTGTTAAAATTGAGCAGAAATTTAAGCACCAGAACAAATGGGAATTTAGGTCTGCAAATCCGCAACAACCAAAGTATGACAAAGACGACCCTAACAAGCAGCCTCCCGAAAAAAATTCCAAGACATAGGAAAAGAAG
Source organism: Picea engelmannii (assembly GCA_009831015.1). Lineage (NCBI taxonomy): Eukaryota > Viridiplantae > Streptophyta > Pinopsida > Pinales > Pinaceae > Picea > Picea engelmannii. Next base: position 2,040,748 of record ML776742.1, on the reverse strand, counting down.
GGTCATGGGAAGACAAAGAAGGACACCGGAAAATGGTGTGATTTCCACAAAATCCCTTAGCATAACATTGATGAATCTCGCTCAGAACAGTCATTGGTGGCCGAGATCAAAGACAAGGAGACAAACCCTGATTCAGAATCCGATTCTGAAAATACTGGTAAAGGATAGATCATTGACGTAGACCCCACTGCTATTGTCGCAACCGCAACAATTCAACCAGAAGAACCAATAGATCTTGAAGAGGGGGAGCACCTTTTTCATTCACAGATGTCGGTGAAGGGGACCCTGCTACATTTTATTGTTGATAGCGGAATCCATAAAAACCTCATATTAGCAGAGGTTGTCAAACAGTTGGGATTGTCAACAACACCACACCCGCAACCATACAACATTGGGTGGCTTCGGCAAGGCCAAGATCTTCGTGTCAGCCAACAGTGTCGATATTCATACGGCATCCAACCCTTCAAGGATGAGGTATTATGTGATGTTTCCCCACTGGATGTATATGATGTTCTCTTGGGCCAACCATATATGTGGAGACGCCATGTTGTTTATGAGTTTCGACCCTGTAGTGTCATTGTTACTTTGTGGGGTCATCTCTACAAAATACCAAAGGTAGTTCCACCTAAAAAGTGTCGCAAGGTAGTATCTCATACTACAAAATTTAGCTTCTTCACAATCTGTTCATAAGGGGAACAGAAGAAAACTACAACCACTACAGCCTCACCCCCTGCACCTTCTATCCAACAGAATCAGGTTGACAAGGTTGCGGAAAAGTGAAAATATTCCTTCTACACACTGTCCTCTCATGTAGCTCAACTTTTTGAACAGCCTCAGCATCAACAAGCTCATGACAGACTTCCAGAAACTAAGCAGCACGACATCTCTAGCAATACAAGCAGCTCAGCAAGATGCAGATCCAGCAAACGCTTTTCCCTCTCCCCCGGGAACTCAACACAATGGATACCATTGCTTGATAAGGAGGGAGGATTGATCTAGGTGTATGTCTGTGGCCACTCACCTTTTCCGACTGGCTCAAAACAGTTTTCTAGCAATTTTGGCAATTTACTATTTTTAGTAGGTTTTAACTTCCGGGGCCATTTTGAGGGCCTAAATGAAGGTTTTTCAAGATCGAGGTTCTCAGTAATATCCATGGGCATGATTGAGCCCACAAAATGAATCTCCTCTCAGAGATAAGTTGCCACCATTCTATCGAGTCTTTCACTCTGTATTTTACAGTCTCTGTACATTTATTTCATTAATAGAAATCTTGTATTACTATATATCTGTGTTTATGGTTGCATCTCTGATATACTTCTATTATATTATTGAATATCTATGATATCTCTATGCATTTCTTTATTATATATTTGATCTTATTTCATGCCAAAAGTAATACAGATCAGTGGTATCAGAGCAGGTTGCTCTTGATCATTTTTTCATTGCATGTCCCTGACGAGGTCCAAATATAGCAAGTTGGGTCTCGATCTTGTCTCTTTTCAAGACGATTCCTCTCGCACACCAAAGAAACCCTCAATGGTGGAAGAAAACTAAAATGATGGAGCAGACGATCCTATCAATTTGTTGCTTGAGCAAGCTCTCACGCGACAGAGGGATGAAATGATGGAGAATTTTGCCCACATCCTTCAACGCCTGTTGATAGCATTAGGCGCATCTTCATCAACCGACCACTTTGGAGGCACCTCTCCTTTCAAGGTACAAGTTAATTTTTATATTCCTATATTTGAAGGACAGATAGATGCAGAAGCCCTAGAAAAATGGTTAACTGTGCTAGAAGGTTATTTCTTTGTTCACAATTTTTCCGACAAAGAAAAGATCACCTTTGCACTCCTTAAATCTCTCCCTCATGTCAAACATTGGTGGGAAACTTACTGGGAGAAAAGTTCCATACAAGAGTCTGGAATATATGGGGCCAATCCCACTTGGGATTTTTTTGTAGATGCAGTAAAGGAACAGTATTACCCTGTTGGAAACTATGAGGACTAGTACATGAGATGGACCACACTGCGGCAAGAGAGGGGCCAAGCAGTTCTAGATTTCACGAATACCTTACATACCTTGCGCACCAAGATGGGTATCAAAGACTATGAGTGACATTTGGTTCTAAAATACCATGGGGCTCTACATAGATACATCCAGACTGAAATGGATTTTCTTGACATCTCATCACTCGGTGTTTCTTATCGATATGTTGTTAAAATTGAGAAAAAATTTAAGCACCAGAACAAACAGGAATTCGGGTCTGCAAATCTGCAACATCCAAAGTATAACAAAGAAGGCCCTAACAAACAGTGTCCCGAAAACTAGTCCAAGACACAGGAAAAGGGTCACGGGAAGACAAAGGACACTGGAAAATGTTGTGATTTTCACAAAATCCCCTGTCACAACACCGATGAATTTCTCTCAAAACAGTCATTGGTGGCTGAGATCAAAGATAAGGATCCAAACCCTGATTCAGAATCTGATTCTAAAAATACTAGTAAAGGACAGATCATTGACACAGACCCCACTGCTATTGTTGCGACCGCAACAATTCAACCAGAAGAACCAACAGATCCTGAAGAGGGGGAGTTCCTTTTTCATTCATAGATGTGGGTGAAGGGGACCCCGCTACATTTTATTGTTGATAGCGGAAGCCAGAAAAACCTCATCTCAGTAGTGGTTGTTAAACAATTGGGATTGTCGACAACACCACACCTACAACCATACAACATCGAGTGGCTTCGGAAAGGATGAGATCTTCGTGTCAGCCAAAAGTGTCGATTGTCATACAGCATCCAACCCTTCAAGGATGAGGTATTATGTGATGTTTCCCCACCGGATGTTTTTGATGTTCTCTTGGGCCAACCATATATGTGGAGACGCCATGATTTTTATGAGTCTACACCCCATAGTGTCTTTGTTACTTTGGGGGGTCATATCTACTGAATACCAGAGGTAGTTCCAACTATTGTTCCACCTAAAAAGTGTCACAAGGTAATATCTCATACTGCAAAATTCATCTTCTTCACAATCTGTTCAGAAGTGGAATAGAAGGACACTGCAACCACTATAGCCTCGCACCCTAGACCTTCTATCCAATAGAATCAGGTCGACGAGGTTGCAGAAAAGCACAAAGATTCCTTCTGCACACCATCCTCTCATGTAGCTCGACTTGTTGAATAGCCTCAGCTTCAACAGGCTCATGACATATTTCCACAAAATAAGCAGAGCGACATCTCCAACAATACAAGCAGCTCACCAGGATGCATATCTAACAAATTCTTTTCCCTCTCCCCCAGGAACTCAACGCAATGGAGACAATTTTTTCTTAAGGAGGGAGGATTGATCCAGGTGGATTTATGTGGCCACCTACCTTTTCCGACTAGCTCAAAATAGTTTTCTGACAATTTTGGCAATTTACTATTTTTAGTAGGTTTTAACTTCCAGGGCCATTTTGAGGGCCTAAATGAAGGTTTTTTGAGATCAAGGTTCTCAATTGTAGCGAATGGTAGGATTGATCCCCCAAAATGAATCTCCTCTACTATACCTTTCCAACGAGCTATCATACACCTAAAACGGAGATCATATGCAAAAGTTACGTCCCCGGGAGGTTGATGTACTAACTTACCCAAACAGGGCCCACATGACTTTTGGTGCTTCATCTCCTAGGGTTAGGTTTTTGGATCTCTAGGGTGTTTTGAATTCCTATTTATTTTAAAAAGGCCTTTAGAGAATCACTGTAATCATTTTTTCTTGCGAATGCGAGTAGCCGTCACATCTCTTCTCAGAGATAAGTTGCCACCATTCTATCGAGTCTTTCACTATGTATTTTATAGTCTCTGTACATTTATTTCATTAAAAGAAATCATGTATTACTGTATATCTGTGTTTATGGTTGCATCTCTGATATACTTATGTTATATTATTGAATATCTACGATATCTCTGTGCATTTCTTTATTATATCTCCGATCTCATTTCGTGCCGAAAATAATCCGGATCAATGGTATTAGAGCAAACTGCTTTTGATTGTTTTTTCAATGCATGTCCCTGACAAGGTCCTTAAATCTCTCCCTCATGTCAAACATTGGTGGGAAACTTACCGGGAGCAAAGTTCCACAGAGGAGTCTGGAATATATGGGGTTGATCCCACTTGGGATTTTTTTATGGATGCGATAAAGGAACAGTATTACCCTGTTAGAAACTATGAGGACCAGTACATGAGATGGGCCACACCGCGGAAACAAAGGTGCCAAGCAGTTATAGAGTTCACCAATACCTTCCATACCTTACACACCAAGCTGGGTATGAAAGACTCCAAGCAACATTTGGTTCTAGAATACCTTGAGGCTCTACATAGATACATCCATACTGAAATAGAATTTCTAGACATCTCATCACTCGGTGCTGCTCATCGATATATTGTTAAAATTGAGAAGAAATTTAAGCACTAGAAAAAATGGGAATTTGGGTCTACAAATCTGCAACAACCAAAGTATGACAAAGACGACCCTAAAAAACAGTCTCCCGAAAACCAGTCCAAGACATAGGAAAAGAAGGGTCACGGGAAGACAAAGAAGGACACCAGAAAATGGTGCGATTTCCACAAAATCCCCTGGCACAACACCGATGAATGTCGCTCAAAATAGTCATTGGTGGTTGAGATCAAAGACAAGGAGTCGAACCCTGATTCAGAATCTGATTATGAAAATACTAGTAAAGGACAGATCATTGACGTAGACCCCACCTATATTGTCGCGACCGTGACAATTCAACCAGAAGAACCAACATATCTTGAAGAGGGGGAGCACCTTTTTCATTCACATATGTGGGTGAAGGGGACCCCGCTGCATTTTATTGTTTATAGATGAAGCCAGAAAAACCCCATCTCAGAGGTCGTCAAATAGTTGAGATTGTCAACAACACCACACCTGCAACCATACAACATTGGGTGGCTTCGACAAGGATGAGATATACGTGTTAGCCAATAGTGTCAATTTTCATACGACATCCAACCCTTCAAGGATGAGGTATTATGTGATGTTTCCCCAATGGATGTTTGTGATGTTCTCTTAGGCCAACCATATATGTGGAGAGGCCATGTTGTTTATGAGTCTTGACCCCATAGTGTCATTGTTAATTTGGGGGGTCATCTCTACAGAATATCAAAGGTAGTTCCAACTATTGTTCCACCTAAAAAGTGTCGCAAGGTAGTATCTCATATGGAAAAATTCAGCTTCTTCACAATCTGTTCAAAAGGGGAACACAAGGACACTGCAACCACTACAGCCTCACCCCCTACACCTTCTATCCAACAGAATTAGGATGACAAGGTTGCAGAAAAGAGCAAAGATTCCTTCTGCATACCATCCTCTCATGTAGCTCGACTTGTTGAACAGCCTCAGCTTCAATAGGCTCATGACAGACTTCCACAAACTAAGCAGTGCGACATCTCCAGCAATACAAGCAGCTCACCAAGATGCAGATTCAGCAAACGCTTTTCCCTCTCCCCTGGAAACTCAACACAATGGATACCATTGCTGCCTAAGGAGGGAGGATTGATCCAAATAGATGTCAAAGGCCACCCACCTTTTCTGACTGGCTCAAAATAGTTTTCTGGCAATTTTGACAATTTACTATTTTTAGCAGGTTTTAACTTCCGAGGCCATTTTGAGGGCCTAAATGAAGGTTTTTTGAGATCGAGGTTCTCATTTAAAATAAAATGCATGAGTGAGCCCCCAAAATGAATCTCCACAACTATACCTTTACAACGAGCTATCATACGCCTAAAATGGAAATCGTATGCAAAAGTTAAGACCCTGGGAAGTTGATGTACTAACTTACCCAAACAGAGTCCACATGACTTTTGGCGCTTCATCTCCTAGGGTTAGGTTTTTGGATGTCTAGGGTTTTTTTCATTCCTGTTTATTGTAAAAAGGCTTTTAGAGCCTCATTGTAATCATTTTTTCTTGCGAATGTGAGTAGCCGTCACATCTCTTCTCGGAGATAAGTTGCCACCATTCTATCGAGTCTTTCACTCTATAATTTACAATCTCTGTACATTTATTTCATTAATAGAAATCGTGTATTACTATATATATGTGTTTATAGTTGCATCTCTGATATACTTCTGTTATATTATTGAATATCTACGATATCTCTATGCATTTATTTATTATATCTCCAATCTCATTTCGTGCCGAAAATAATCCGGATCAGTGGTATCAGAGCAGCCTGCTCTTGATCGTTTTTTCAGTGCATGTCCCTGACTAGGTATGAATATAGCAAGTTGGGTCTTGAGCTTGTCTCTCTTGAATACATTCTCTCTCACACACCCAAGAAACCCTCAATGGCGGAAAAAAATAAAATCAATGGAGCAGACGATCCTATCAATTTGTTGCTTGAGCAAGCTCTCACGTGACAGAGGAACGAAATGATGGAGAATTTTTTCCACATCCTTCAACACCTTTCGATAGCATCAGACATATATTCATTAATCGGCCACTTTGGAGGAACCTCTCCTTTCAAGGTACAAGTTAATTTTGATATTCCTATATTTGAAGGATAGATAGATGCAGAAGGCCTAGAAAAATGGTTAACTGTGCTAGAAGGTTATTTCTTTGTTCACAATTTTTCCAACAAAGAAAAGATCACCTTTGCACTCCTTAAAGCTCTCCCTCATGTCAAACATTGGTGGGAAACTTACTGGGAGAAAAGTTCCACAGAGGAGTCTGGAATATATGGGGTCGATCCCACTTCAAAGTTTTTTGTGGATACGGTAAAGGAATAGTATTACCCTGTTGGAAACTATGAGGACCAGTACATGAGATGGACCACACTGCAGCAAGAGAGGGGACAACAAGTTCTATATTTCACCAATACCTTCCATACCTTGCGCACCAAGCTACGTATCAAAGACTCCGAGCGACATTTGGTTCTAAAATACCATGGGGATCTACACAGATACATCCAGACTGAAATGGATATGCTATTAAAATTGAGTAGAAATTTAAGCACCAGAACAAACAGGAATTCAGTTCTGCAAATATGAAACAACCAAAGTATGACAAAGACGGCCCTAACAAACAGTCTCCCAAAAACCAGTCCAAGGCACAGGAAAAGAAGGGTCACGGAAAGACAAAGAAGGACACTGAAAAATGGTGTGATTTCCACAAAATCCCCTGGCACAACACCAATGAATGTCGCTCAAAACAATCATTGGTGGATGAGATCAAAGACAAAGAGTCGAACCCTGATTCTAAATTTGATTCTAAAAATACTGGTAAAGGACAGATCTTTGACGCAGACCCCACTGCTATTGTCGCGACTGCAGCAATTCAACCAGAAGAACCAACAGATGCTAAAGAGGGGGAGCACCTTTTTCATTAACAGATGTGGATGAAGGGGACCCCACTACATTTTAATGTTGATAGAGGAAGCCATAAAAACCTCATCTCAACAGAGGTCGTCAAACAATTGGGATTGTCGACAACACCACACCCGCAGCCATACAATATCGAGTGGCTTCGGCAAGGATGATATCTTTGTGTCAGCCAACAGTGTCGATTGTCATATGGCATCCAACCCTTCAAGGATGAGTTATTATGTGATGTTGCCCCATTGGATGTCTTTGATGTTCTCTTGTGCCAACCATATATGTGGAGACGCCATGTTGTCTATGAGTCTTGACCCCGTAGTGTCATTGTTACTTTGGGGGGTCATCTCTATAGAATACCAGAGGTAGTTCCAACTATTGTTCCACCTAAAAAGTGTCACAGGGTAGTAGCTTATACTGCAAAATTCATCTTCTTCACAATCTGTTTAGAAGGGGAATAGAAGGACAATGCAACCACTACATCCTCTCCCCCTGCACCTTCCATCCAATAGAATCAGGTCGACAAGGTTGCAGCAAAGTGAAAATATTCATTTTGCACACCGTCCTCTCATGTATCTCGACTTGTTGAATAGCCTCAGCATCAACAGGCTCATGACAGACTTCCACAAACTAAGCAGCGTGACATCTCCAACAATACAAGCAGCTCACCAAGATGCAGATCCAGCAAAGGCTTTTCCCTCTCCACCGGGAACTCAACACAATGGATAACATTTCTTCCTAAGGAGGGAGGATTGATCTAGGTTGATTTCGGTGGCCACCCACCTTTTCCGACTGGCTCAAAACAGTTTTCTGACAATTTTGACAATTTACTATTTTTAGCAAGTTTTAACTTCCGAGGCCATTTTGAGGGCCTAAATGAAGGTTTTTCAAGATCTAGGTTCTCAATTATAACCAAAGGCATGAATGAGCCCCCTAAATGAATCTCCTCGACTATACCTTTCCAACGAGCTATCATACGCCTAAAATGGAGATCGTATGCAAAAGTTAAGACCCCGGGAAGTTGATGTACCAACTTACCCAAACGGAGTCCACATGACTTTTGGTGCTTCATCTCCTAGGGTTAGGTTTTTGGATGTCTAGAGTTTTTGGCATTCCCATTTATTGTAAAAAGGCCTTCAGAGCCTCATTGTAATCATTGTTTCTTGTGAATGCGAGTATCCATCGCATCTCTTCTCAGAGATAAGCTGTCACCATTCTATCGAGTCTTTCACTCTGTATTTTACAGTCTCTGTACATTTATTTAATAAATAGAAATCATGTATTACTATATATCTGTGTTTATGGTTGCATCTCTGATATAATTCTTTTATATTATTGAATATCTGCGATATCTTTGTGCATTTCTTTATTATATCTCTGATCTCATTTCGTGCCGAAAATAATCTGGATCAGTGGTATTAGAGCAGGTTGCTCTTGATCATTTTGTCAGTGCATCTCCCCAATGAGGTCTGAATATAGCAAGTTGGGTCTCAAGATTTTCTTTCTTGAAGACGATCTCTCTCGCACACCCAAGAAACCCTCAATGGCGGAAGAAAAGAAAAATGACGGAGCAGACGATCTTATCAATTTGTTGCTTGAGCAAGCTCTCACGTGAGAGAGGGATGAAATGATGGAGAATTTTTCCCACATCCTTCAACGCCTACTGATAGCATCAGGCGCATCTTCATCAAGAGGCCAATTTGGAGGCACCTCGCCTTTCAAGGTACAATTTAATTTTGATATTCATGTATTTGAAGGACAGATAGATACAGAAGCCCTAGAGAAATGGTTAATTGTGCTAGAAGGTTATTTCTCTGTTCACAATTTTTCTAAAAAAGAAAAGATCACCTTCACACTCCTTAGAGCTCTCCCTCATGTCAAACATTGGTGGGAAACTTACTGAGAGAAAAGTTCCACAGAGGAGTCTGGAGTATATGGGCCTGATCCCACTTGGGATTTTTTTTGTGGATGCGGTAAAGAAACAATATTACTTTGTTGGCAACTATGAGGACCAATACATGAGATAGACCACACTACGGCAAGAGAGGGGCCAAGCAATTCTAGAGTTCACCAATACCTTCCATACCTTTCACACCAAGCTGGGTATCAAATACTCCGAGCGAAATTTGGTTCTGAAATACCATGGGGCTCTACACAGATACATCCAGATTGAAATGGATTTTCTGGACATCTCATCACTCGGTGCTGCTTATCGATATGCTGTTAAAATTGAGCAGAAATTTAAGCACCAGAACAAAATGGAATTCGGATCTGTGAATCCACAACAACCAAAGTATGACAAAGATGGCCCTAACAAACAGTCTCTCGAAAACTAGTCCAAGACATAGGAAAAGAAGGGTCATAGGAAGACAAAGAAGGACACCGGAAAATGGTGTGATTTCCACAAAAGCCCCTAGCACAACACTGATGAATGTCTCTCAAAATAGTCATTAGTGGCCAAGATCAAAGACAATGAGTCAAACCCTAATTCAGAATCTGATTCTAAAAATACTGGTAAAGGATAGATCATTGATGCAGACCCCACTGCTATTGTCGCAACTGCAGCAATTCAACTAGAAGAACCAATAGATCCTGAAGAGGGGGAGCACCTTTTACATTCACAGATTTGGGTGAAGGGGACCCCGCTACATTTTATTGTTGATAGTGGAAGCCAAAAAAACCTCATCTCAACAGAGGTCATCAAACAGTTGGGATTGTCGACAATGTTAGTGCTCTATAATTTGCCCAAGGCTATGGAGGCAGTCATAGAGGCAACATCAAAACCACTTCGAGTCTTGGATATATCCCTCCAAGACTTACAGAGGGATCTTTCTGTGTGATATAGATTTGTTTGAATAGATATTAGGCTAGCTAATGGGTTCAGAGTTTGGATTTTTTAAATGATTGGATGGAACAGGAGAAAAGAGGTCCATTGGGTAATGGGGTCACAACCTAAAGTTCAATCAAAAACAAGTTCTACAGACAACATTACAAGGCAAGGTAGGCAGTCTTGTTGGATTCTTTAAATTTTATTTTTGGATTTAGAGGATCAAGATGAGAAGAATAGGAAATAACAAGGCAATCAAGAATCCTGAAATTAACCATTGAGAAGAAAACATTGACAATTATGTCAAAGCCAGAAACAGAGTGTATGTCTCAACAAATTATGTTCTTCGAACTTATTTGCATAATTCAGAGTATGAATAACTTAAGAAATACAATGGAAACAAATTTACAGTGAATGAGGAAAACATCACCACCAAAAATGACACATGAATCATGTAGTTGTTGTGACTGTATTATTGAATTGATGAAAATACAAAAGGCTCAGTGAGTTGTTTTACAAAAACTCCATCATGGTCCCTTGACTGATCAAAAAAACCCTTTTACATTAAAATCATATGAATAAATAGGAGAAATCTCCCAACAAGTTTTGGAAGTTGGATTCAACCGCCTCGGCCAAAAATAGCCACAAATCCCCAAAAATCCTGAACTGTCTGCCATGAAAAACGGGCCAGATTTCTGCAGAAAAGAGGTCCACTCAAACATATGTTTCTCTTAAATTATGACACCTGAGAAAAAAATGAAAGAGGTTATTGTAGAAGGGAATGTTCTGGACAACAACCTCCTTCGGTTTTTCCAAATTCGCCTCCAGCTCCCACAAAATCAGGACTGTGACAGGAAAACCAAAAATCCAAAAAATGAGGTTGAAAGAAAGCTTCAATTCTCCCAACTAGTGGCACCTGTGCAAAAACGGAGAGAGGTTTTTTTTCTTCAGCCCGTTATGAACAAACACCTCTTTCTGTTTTTAAAATTTCATCTTCGTTTTCCCATAATCCGCTTTGCAAAACAAGGTTTCAAAACTGGAAAAACAACGGTTTTGTGAAAATGGGGGAGGGCGGTTTTGGAGAGGTAAGTGGTATTCCAGACCCCCCCTGAGGTGGTAAGTGGTATTGGGAGGGGGAGGTCCAAAATCACCTGGAAGTGACAAGTGTTCCTCACAATACCACTATTCCAGACCCCCCCTGAGGTGGTAAGTTGAAAGGGTAGTAAGCAGTAAGTGGTCTAGAGTGGAGGATGTTTGATGCAATGGATGGATGACACGTTGGGACAGGGCCCGCCGGAAAAATTGCCTCATTCTGGACACCCCCCTCCCACCGTTAAAGGCAGAATGGTCGAGGGGGTCCAGAATCGCTTGTAGACCGTTCATCTACGTGTTGTCATGATGACCATAGATCTGTGCGCACTTGTTAGTCACCATTACGGACCCCCCCTCCCCCCACCATTAAAAACAAAACAGTCAAGGGGGTCTGGAATCCACTGTCAGCCATTGATCTACGCGTTGCTAGATCGACCATCAATCTAAGCACGTTCTTTATTCTCCAGGCGTGAATGCAACAAAAACTTATGCTTAGTGCTTTTTGTGGGTTTTGTGCACTGCTTCCCTTGCTTTTGTCTCCATGGGGTTAGGAAAAACCACTCAGCATCAACAATAATGAATTTTCTTTTCTTTTCCTTTCCTTGAAAATAATTTGCAGAAATGAAATATTATTTGCAAGAAAAAATACATCCAGAGTGAAAATTTTCCAGTCAATAAATGATCCTATGAATTATAGGGTTATAACAGACAACACCACACTCGCAGCCATACAACATCAAGTGGCTTCGGAAAGGATGAGATATCCGTGTCAACCAACAATGTCGATTGTCATATGGCATCCAACCCTTCAAGGATGAGGTATTATGTGATGTTGCCCCACTGGATGTTTGTAATGTTCTCTTGGTCCAACCATATATGTGGAGACGTCATGTTGTTTATGAGTCTCAACCCCGTAGTGTCATTGTTACTTTGAGGGGTCATCTCTATAGAATACTAGAGGTAGTTCAAACTTTTGTTCCACCTAAAAAGTGTTGCAAGGTAGTATCTCATAGAGCGAAATTCAGCTTCTTCACAATCTGTTTGAAAGGGGAACGGAAGGACACTACAACCACTACAGCCTCGCCCCCTGCACCTTCTATCCAACAGAATCAGGTCGACAAGGTTGTAGCAAAGTGAAAAGATTATTTATGCACACCATCCTCTCATGTAGCTCAACTTTTTGAACAGCCTCAGCTTCAACAGGCTCATGACAGACTTCCACAAACTAAGCAACGCGACATCTCCAACAATACAAGCAGTTCACCAAGATGCAGATCCAATAAACGCTTTTCCCTCTCCCCTGGGAACTCAACGCAGTGGATACCATTGCTTCCTAAGAAGGGAGGATTAATCCAGGTGGATTTTGGTGGCCACCCACCTTTTTTGACTGGCTCAAAATAGTTTTCTGTCAATTTTGGCAATTTACTATTTTTAGCAGGTTTTAACTTCCAGGGCCATTTTGAGGGCTTAAATGAATGCTTTTTCGATATAGATGTTCTTAATGATATAAAAAGGCATGATTGAGCCTCCAAAATGAATCTCCTCGACTATACCTTTCCAACGATCTATCATACGCCTAAAACGAAGATCGTATGCAAAAGTTACAACCCCGAGAAGTTGATGTACTAACTTACCCAAACGGGGCCCAAATGACTTTTGGCGCTTCATCTCCTAGGGTTAGGTTTTTGGATGTCTAGGGTTTTTGGAATTCCTGTTTATTGTAAAAAGGCCTTCAGAGCCTCATTGTAATCATTTTTTCTTGCGAATGAGAGTAATCGTCACATTTATTCTCAGAGATAAGCTGCCACCATTCTATTGAGTCTTTCACTCTGTATTTTACAGTCTCTGTACATTTATTTCATTAATAGAAATCGTGTATTACTGTATATCTATGTTTATGGTTGCATCTCTGATATACTTATGTTATATTATTGAATATCTGTGATATCTCTGTGCATTTCTTTATTATATCTCCGATCTCATTTCGTGTCGAAAATAATCTGAATCACTATGTAAGGGAAGAAAGAGGCCTAATATCATTTTTTATAGGATAAATAACTAGGTTAATGCATTAATGGAAATTAGGATCCTAAAGGGTTGTTTTAGAATTTAATCCTTATAGATTTTAATAGCCTCAGATTGATCATCAAGCATGCATTAATTATTGAACATTATAAAATTAAATCATAGAACTGAAATACGTGAAGTATAAACTATATATGTTGTTCAAAGACATGAAACAAAAAAAAGAAATGTTGAAAATAACATAAATTGACTAACTATATAGTATATCATATGAGTCTATAATCAACACTAAGACATAATTGAAAGATAACAAGAGATGCATATACGGATTCTCAATCCTCCCCTTGAGTGGGCCCTTCTCAATGATGCCACTGGAAACTGTGTTTAAACAAACACCACTAAAATATATAATAAAACTATTATTTTCTCTTATTCAAAATCTGTCTTAACAACATGGTAGCAGGTTGCCTTCTACTACAACTCTAACTATTAACCTGGTTGAAAATTTGTTACCATTTAAACCATGTGAGTTTTTTAAACTATCATCTAATTATACTCCTATTTATGCTTAAGAAAAACCTAACTAAACTCGCAATCACTTCCTTGATTGATGGGAGTTGTCCCTAAAAATATACATTACGTTTTCTAGGATCTAAGCCTCCTTATGCAATTCAAATCCTCCAATATTGGCTAATTTGAATTTCTTAGAGATCATTAATGTTATTATAAGTGTTGGAAACCCTTGACTCGATTGAAAAAGGAGGAAATATCCCTTGAATTACTCATTATGAAATTCGTAATATTGAGTCATAAGTGGAGAGGGTTTGAGCTTCTCCTTGTTGACTTGATTTATGCGCTCCTAGACTTTAAACCATATAAGTCTGCATAGGAAATGCATGCAACAATACGTAAATCAACTCAAAAACAAAGTGCATCACATTATTGTGCAATTTTTTAAGAAAATCATGTGTATATAGATGAACACATGTCACAATAACCTTAGCTATCAATAAAAAATGTTTAGTTATTCTATATGGAGGTCAAAGGCTTATACAAGATGAGCTAAATAAGAGACATAATGAAGGCCCACCAATATAGTCGTTCAGACTCTACTCATTATATCTCAATTTTAAAAACTGCTTGAACAATATATGCTTGTAATATGTAGCAAAAAACTTATCTCAACTTCCCTTTTGAATTCACTAACACATTGTAATGTTTTCATTCAACTTTGTAATTTTAAATCTCATTCTCAAATTCAAAATTTCTCTCCATATTGTTTAGTATATAAATTATGCTACTTTCGGGTTTCCTCTATAGTAAGAATTTTTTAGATTTTTTTTTATTTCTTGCTCTTCAACAATCTCATAATATGCCTTGTGACATATATTTCTTATACTTCCTCTTCTTCTTTGATTTAATTTCTTATTAGGTCATTGCTACTTTTTTGGTTTGTTGTATATTTGCTCGCTATTTTTTTCTTTTCCTTACCACCTACAATTATATATTTATTATAAGTATGCCACATCTTAATGTCATTTCTTCTAATTCATGGCTTCTTTTTTCCACTAAGCACCTTCTTTTGGGTCATTCCTCTCTCTCTCCTACAACTTAAACCTCGCTCTAATACTAAACATAATGCAATTCATGGATGGTTTTTATATCTAACAAATTCCTGTTCAACAACCTACAAAAGTAGTGATCCTATAGAGATAGTAATAAGGGATAACAATCACACATAATTAACAGAGTACATTTTCAATTGGGTGTAACTCAAATGGTTGTGAGGAAAATTTGTTACTCTCCTGATCCAAGTTCAAATCCCATTTTCTAACATGTTTAATTTTAAAGTGCTTATTGTTGATAAGCTATAAATGATCTATTCATGAGTTTTTGGCATAACCTTATGCCCTAGAGAATATAGGGTTTACACTAAGTACCATCTTTGGAATGAGGGGAACCACCCAAATAGTTTCCCCCAAGATATTACCTAGTAAAAAAAACTAATAAAATACATAATATACAAATTACAAACTTGGATCTCTTGTCTCTTTTACTTAGTTTTTTATGAACTCCTACTCACTCGATTCTACTTTATGTATTCATAACTAACTCTAGTCGCTCTATTTATTCTTTTGATTGCTCATTTCTAAATCTTACACTACCTAGTTGTACCTTTGGCATCTACATTTGACTCTTCATGCTCAACATTTAACTATTCAAACTATTCCTTTGTATGACACATGTTTGTTGAACATCCTTTTACACCAATCCATGTACTCATTATCATGATAGTCTATACATCCTACTCTTATCTCAAAATTGTATTGTTCTCGTACTCCTTGGCTTGTTTCCATGTTGACTTCATTTAAATAATATCTATATGCACTTCCATCATATTTAATTTCTTTCTTTACCCACCTTGTGCTCGAAAGATTCCTTAAATTTGCATGATAAATCCATACTTCTAAAACTAACCATTGCTTCATGCCAGTCCTATGGTAGCTAATATTTTATCGGTGATGTGACCCTCCAAGGGGAATTTTGTGATCCCATTGGATTATGTTTATAAATCCTTAGTGGTTGACATATGAACACATAGTTATAAATTGGGTTAGGAAAGCAGGAAGGGGTGGGGACAATGGTTTCAAAACATTTAGTATTGTGGGCTACATTTAATTTACTCTTAACAAATGTAAATAATAGTGTCATAAACTCATTTTCATTCACCCAGCACCAAATATTGAGATTATTAATATATTTCTTATGATTTTGTGCTTCTTGGGTTTATTTCTTATCATGATTATGTAATGGGGTATCATCATAAGAATATTTTTTCCCTTGGCCCAACATGGCATGAAAGCATAAGTATGCTTTGGCCCAACATGGCATGAAAGCATAAGTATGCTTTGTAGTGCAAAGTTATTGTGCGACTTGTGTGGAGTTTTAAGGTGTATATAGGAAATTGAGCATCATAAAGGCATATTTTAAGGAAGTCGTATGCATATATGTATGTGAGAATTCACTAAACATGAACATGATTTTGTACAAAGTGTGTGAAATTGTGGTAATTCCCCATGGAGGTAGAATATTAAACGATTGAAATAAATCAAATGTTATTATAACGGTGACCATATAACTCTGTGAAACCTAAAAATAATTATGGAATGTACAATGAAGGCAGAGTTGTCTTGTAATAACATGTGAAAATACCATAATTGTTTCTTTGATGCATTAATTGTAAACTCAAGCAAGTTAAGTTTTGGAACTATCAAGTCTTCCCATTTCAAGGTTGCTTTTGGAGCACATCTAGGCAACTCAAGAGATAGTCAATATATAATGCATATGTCCATGTAATATCAAGATTGTAATCATCATCTTCCACTCAAGAGACCATTTTCATATTTTAACTCGACATGAATTATCATATGGGTTCTTGTTGTTTAACTCTCACATGGAGTAGTTTTTTTAATTTTAGCACATTTTTTTGTTTGAGTGTGGAAGTTCCACTCATTGCATTTTGGAGGGACGTTGTGAGCTCAATGTGGTTGATCTTGCTTCTCCCCAGATTTACTAAAACCTGTCTACATTTCCCCCTCCCTTGTAACATGTTTTCTATCAAATGCATGATATTTTAGCACAAATATGTTCTAAAGTTATTTTGGGAATTTTAGCATAAATATGTTCTAAAGTTAATTTGGGAATTTGTAATAGTTCCCCACTCTATTATTGTTGTTGTCATCTCATTGTCCTGCTACACCATTCAACTCACCTTAGTGAACTTGTTGTGTGAGATTGATTTCTATAGTGAATTGTCTAGAGATTTGGCTCACATGTAATATGTTTCCCTGAGTTTGAACTCATGGATTTTAGAGAACATATTTTTTGTTTCATTTGAGTATTAGTGGATTTGTTACTAAGTGGAAAATCCCAAAGTTCATTTTTCAAGGTATAATTGTTTTAGATCATTTTTGGGGATGTTTTTTGTAGCATCCTATGCAATGATTTTTGAGTTGAATGTGTTGGAAATATCACCTACTTTTGTGGTTGCCACAAGAGTTTTCATTGATCTGTCATCTTATGTAAGTGTAGTATATGCTTTGTAATGATTTAGTAATCTTTTGTGTTTTGCAAAGCTATGAGAATGGGGAGTCTCGTTAATAAACTTTCTTTGGAGATTTTGTATTTAAAGGTTACCTTGTATCATTACATGGAACAAATGGGAATATGATGAAACATATTTGAGAGTCGATTTTTTCCACATTATCATTATAAACTTGAGGTATCATTGTTGTGGTGTCAATTTTCTTTTGCAATAATTCTTGGTTGTTTTTAAACACTGATTTTAATTTACATGTTGTTAATGTTTAGATTTTTAACAATTGGTATAAGCACTAGCACATGCTTGATCCCTTTTGTGAGACATGTCCATATATTGTGTTTGTATGCTATGTCTATGCCTATGGATGTCAGTGTTGAGATGAATGTTGTTGTGGTTTTGTGAAGGCAGTGAGACAATGTTGGAGGAGAGAGAAAATCTATCTATATCAATGGTTGCTCATAATGGTGCTTGAATCCACTGAGGAGCCTATGAATTTTTACCTTATCATCCTTGATGAAGCTCACATAACTAAGAAGTTCCAATAAATTTCTCTCATATTCATCCATGTTCATGTTCCCAAGTTTGAGTCCAAAGAACTCTTGCATTTTCTTTTCATAATATTGCTCTGGCGAGTACTACTGCTGAAAATATTTATGGAACTACTTCCAAGAAATTATATTCTCATCTAGGTGCTTAACCTGCCTCAGTCGATCCCACCACATATATGGCTTCCATTGAAGGTGATATATTGTGTTAAATTTAGATTTGTTATTAATTTCTTTTCAATTTACTAGACTATAATAGCATAAGCACGATCACTGAAAGAAACACAATCACAAGGTACACAACATTTATCCTAGGAAACCCTCATGGGGGATAAAAACCAGCAAAAAATTCCTTAATATACATTTTCAATACAATTCCAAGATAAAATACCAAACACTAGAGAATATCCAAGACTGATCAATGAGTCTCTCTCTCCTTATTACGACAATTGTATCTTCCTTCAAACGTGTGCACTAGATGAGTGACTTAAGTGAGTGAGTGAATGAGGCGCCAGACTCTCTTATTTATACTTGCTGGGAAGAGCTAGGGTGGTGTCTCTTCATTAGGCAGGGTCGACTTCTCCAACTAGTGGCTAAAATCAATTTAATTATCCCTGGGGGCTGACTTCTCAATTAGGTTCACTTAATTAGGGTTTGACGAATCCACAAAAGGGGATTTGGTCTTATACAAATACCGACATGATCAATCCACAAAATGGGATTGATATATAAGATAATAACTCAATTATAATTAGAATATAGTTAGCAGTTACAATATTTCAACACCCCCCCTTAACAAGAAGGTTACTCTACACCATCATCAAGAGAGAGAGAGGGCAACAACATCAACAACATCTGGAACATTGACTGGCATATCTATAAATCATTGGAAAAAAAAATCATCATCATTCACAACATGGAGCCGGAGTATCATCATCATCATCATTCACATCATGGAGTTGGAATAACATCATCATCATCATCATTCACAACATGGATATGGAATATGAAACATCAATATCGGTTAGCATAAAATATATAACAACAACATCATCATCAATAACATGAGGCTATAGCAACAACATCATCACAACACTAGGTTGGAGAAACAACATCATCACAACATGAGGTTGGAGCAACAACATCATCACAACATGAGGTTAGAACAACAACATCATCACAACACGAGGATGGAGCAACAACATCATCACATCACGAGGCTGGAACAACAACATCATCACAACACAAGGTTGGAGCAAAAACATCATCATCATATAGCAACATAATGAGGCAGGTGTAAAACAACATTTTGTGGTACTCTAGCAGTCCCTAGGGATCTTCCCAGGAATCATAAGATTCCCTAGGATATAAAATAATAATGGAGATACCACGTGGTACTCTAACAGACTGTCCTTACCGGACCTTCTGGATCTTCCCAGGAATCATAAGATTCTCTAGGATTACAAAAATCCTAATGGAGCTACCAGTACTAACCACAACTAGCATATACATGCATAGGTACTCTGACAGACCGTCCTTGTTGGACCTTCTGGATCTTTCCAGGGATGATCAGTTCCATAGGATCTAAAATCTTAACTAAGCTACCCGATGTTGTTCAGGATACCATAGTATCATTAGCATCACTCCCCCTTTTGAGGGAGGTCCTTTCGGACTATACCAAGCTTCTCTTAAAAGTATTCAAAATTTACACGAGATAAAGGCTTAGTCAAAACATCTGCAACCTGCTTATATTTGCCAACATATTGGATCTTTAAAACTCCCCTCTACACCATATCACGAATGTAGTGATACTGGATTTCTATGTTTTTTGACTTGTCATGGAACACAAGATTCTTCATCGTCTTTATGCAACTATGGTTATCACATAGAATCATGGTTGCTTCCATATCCAGATAAAATAGACATGTCAACAAGAATCCATATGGCTTCACAACTAGTGGAACATGCAACAATGTATTCCACTTTTGTCGTTGATCAGGGGATCAAATTTTGCTCAAAAATTCAAAGTGCTCGGAATCGCTTCAAACCGGACGAGAGCGTAGACCTCGTCGTTGTGAACGTAACGCAACTCATTTCGTCTCAAACGGACGTCAGGAGTGAGATACATCACAATCTGTTCGAAATGTCAAACAAGCAAAAAAAAAGGACATTGACTGTACAGTCCATACAGGCTGACGTGGCAGGGCCGTATGACCGTACACTAATGTGGCATGTGATGACATGGCAGTTGTTGATTGGCAGATGTGGTCGAATGGTGTTTCGACATGTGTCAGCATGTGGTTGGTGGTTTGATGCCATGTGGCCCAGTCATGGGCTGCCACGTGGCACCGTTATATTGGTTGTTTGATCAAAATATGTTGGAGTCCGTGGGGTTCAACCCCCAGACCTCCCTACCACATAGAGCCTTCACAAAGTCCGCCCGACCAATGGACCACCATTTATGCCTTGTTATATATACGAAATGATATATATTTAACTTTACTTTATGTTGCATTTGGCGGGGGGGTCGGGCCGGGGCTTAGCCCCGGCCCGTGATTTTGTTATATACATATGACCGCATATCACATGGAGGTGCGCAGAGTTGTATGGAGCCTGGTCGTATGGTTTATACATATGACCACAACCGGAGCACGGGAATGTTCAAACGGTTTTGATAGTTAGTCCTTTTTACAATGCGCGTGGTCACATGGACCCTCACGTGCCCAGGTGCTAGGCGGTTAGGGGCTGGCGCGCCCATAACCATCCTACAGTTCGCACCGTTGGCACGGTTGCGCCTGGTGCTGGTTTTTCACACTTTAAATTGTGTGTGTGCCAGGTTCATGAAACAAGGGTGCATTTTGTAGATGCAGAGACATCAAGCTTGAAGGGGGGACTTCCAGGAGGCCTAACTTCTTCATTTTTTGGCCGATTGAGGTGCCGAAAAATCCCAGTTAGTGGTTTTTGGATGCTCTGAAGCCATTGGAGTAGTCTGTTGGTCAGTTTGAGCATTGTAAGGCATGTTTTTGAGCACTTTGAGCAATTGATAACAATGATCCATTGGAACCTGGACCAGGAGATGTAGCCCAAGAGAGGGGTGAACTCCTTTATCAATTGTTGTGTTTATGTGCTTATGTTCATTGATTATGTTGTTGTTTATTTGTATCTTGCATGAGTAATCCTTTAATTAATGTGTCGCAAAGTTGATCCATTTGCTTTTAACACATAAAATTTACTTGCAAATAATTTCAAGATTTCAAGTCTTCTTCATTTTTAGATCAAGTTGGTATCAGAGCACTGGTTTTTGAAGACTTGATTGTTTGCAAGTGTTTTGTTTTTGATGCTCACAAGGTTGAAACTCACAAGAGGAGAAGGTCAACTTGTGGAGCCAAGTTCTCATCCTTCAAGGAGGAAGCATATACAATCACCACAAGTTTCAAGGAGGCATTCACTAAGTATGGCTCATGCAGAAAGTCATGAACGTGTTTCTGCAAAAGATGAAGATCTCAGAAAGGCTTTCATGGAGATGAGAGAGATAATGAAGATCTTGATGGAAAGGAACATATTGTCGCAAGGTGAAGGCTCCAACCCTTCAAGGCATAAGGGAAGCAGTGGTGACAAAACTCCAAATGGAAATGGAGGGAATGGTGCTTCTCCACCACCCTCTCCTCCAT
Organism: Picea engelmannii; assembly: GCA_009831015.1. Lineage (NCBI taxonomy): Eukaryota > Viridiplantae > Streptophyta > Pinopsida > Pinales > Pinaceae > Picea > Picea engelmannii. The sequence goes on along the minus strand of ML776742.1, from coordinate 2,019,109 downwards.
CTTCTTC
>ML776742.1:1975052-2007629 GCA_009831015.1 Picea engelmannii | reverse complement strand
CTCAAAAGTGCTCAAAAACATGTCTTACAATGCTCAAACTGACAAACTGACTGCTCCAATGGCTTTAGAGCGTCCAAAAACCCCTGTCTGGGCTCTTTAGGCACCTCAATCGGTCGAAAAACAAAGAAGTTAGGCCTCCTGGAAGTCCCCCCTTCAAGCTTGTTGTCTCTGCATCTACAAAACGCACCCTTGTCAATTGAACCTGACACACATGCAATAAATAGTGTGAAAACCCAACACCGGGCTCAACCATGCCAACGGTGCAAACCATAGGACGGTTAAGGGTGTGCCAGCCCCTAACCACCTAGCACCTGGGCGTATGAGAGTCATGTGACCGCGCGTGTTAGCAAAAAGGATAAACGGTTACAACTGGTTTAAACTTCCCCCGCGCTCCGGTTAGGGTCACATGGCATAAAGCATATAACCGTGGCTTAACATAGTACAAACATAAACCCCGCGCTTATACATAACAGTCATATGGTAGTGTGACCAGACTCTGTTGCAACCGTGCGCATATATGTTATACTGTGGTCATATGTTTTGAAACAAAACCACGGGCCGGGGCCAAGCCCCGGCCCGACCTCCCGCCATATACAAACATATGTGAACTTAAATGTAATAATACACACATATATGTTAAGAAACAATCAGCAGTACATTGGTCGGGCGGATGTTGTGAAGACTTTACATGGTGGGGAGGTCTGGGGGTCGAACCCCATGGACTCCAATATATTTTGATTAAAACAATCAATATAAAGGTGTCACGTGGAAGCCCATGATTGGGCCACATGGCACCAAACCACCAACCACATGCTAACACGTGTCGAAACATCATTCGACCTCAACTACCAACCAAACTCTGCCACATCATCGTATGGTCGTATGGCCCTGCCACGTCAGCCTGTACGGACTGTACAGTCAACATCATTTTTTTCCCTGTTTGACTTTATGAACAGATTGCAATATCTCTCACTCCCGACGTCCGTTTGAGACGAAACGAGTTGGATTGGGTTCGCAACGACGAGGCCTACGCTCTCGTCCGGTTTGAAGCAATTCCGAGCACTTTGAATTTTTGAGCAAAATTTGATCCCCTGATCAACTACCCTAGGTATTCTCTTATAATATGAAAGTGACCCTTCACCTTCTCCAACCCTAAATATAATGGCCAAGATCTAATATTTTCTTTACAAGATCGAGGGACATGATTCATTCCCTCCAAAATAAATCACTTTAAAATATTAAAGTACATTTTCACTTTATAACATAAGTGCACTTTATGAGATAAAGTCACTTTAATATTAGAAGGTACACTTTATTAAAAAGTCACTTACATAAAAGAATCACTTTATCACAACTTTATAAAAACACATTACAAAGTCAAGTGTCTAGTAGTGTAGGTACAAGGTTTCTTCCGCACACAAGACAAACATGTAGAGTACCTCCTGATCTAAAAGGATAACACTCCCTCTTAGTGAGGGATGTACTTGCTTCCATCACCATAATCCCATCCCATCACATTGTTCTTAGTAGGAGATCCCTATGAACCAAGATCCATCCTCAACACTTGCACATAACTCGAACCAGAAGACATTCTCCTCACCGTTATTCTGAGCCCTGAGCTCCTAGGAGAATCCACTCCACCTTGAGCATTGGTTCAATCACACCAACTAAGCCTCATGTTGGTGCTCAAAAGAGATTCCCTCTCTTCTCTCAAAATGAATACTAAATCCTTGGGGCCATCGTAGTATCAAGAGCCTCTTGATCCTCATTCGATGTTGAATCACAATCTTAAGGTTGTCCTCACAATATGTACAACCTATCCACCTATTGAGCACTCAACACACCCTAAAAGACTTTGTGAAATTTATTTCTTTTTGGGTACCACTTATCATTTTTGAATTAGAGTCAGTATTGTGGGATGGATGGATTTATATGTTTTTATTGAATCTTGTTATCGGTTATTCTTGTTTGGTTTGAATTTATTGACAAATTGATTTACTTTTTAGTAACATGGCATGAAGAGCCTAAAATGTACACGGTTTAAACTTTTTCAACGGTCGTCGATCGAAAAATTCTGGTCTATAGTATAGTTCTTTAACATCGTTGATACATTTTCAACATTAGCAAGATCCAAGATACAAATAAAAAATATGGACAACCATAAAAAATCACCGATACATTTTCAATATCGACAAACTCCGAGGGATGAAACTGTGAAATATTAACCATCACAAATCGTCGATTGTCAATCGTCGATACATCACTGACATCGGCAAGATAGGATGTTGTAGCTAGGGATGTATGTCTAAAGAAAATCCCCGACGCCGAAATGAAATTCTCCTCATGCCCCTCATGCATCATTTTCCCTGTACCTTCTTGAAAATCATTCTCATTCTGGTTGGTTGAGTCAATTTCCCATTACTAAATGACTTGGTTTTTCATCATTATATTTCTTGATTGATTCTTTGCGCAAATTGTTTATGTTTTCTTGAAGGATAATTGCATGTCGTGATTTGGTTCAAAATGCTTGTCATCATGTTTTCCATTGATTGAGCATGCAGCAGGTCCACCAAGTATTTCATGTGCACATGAGACATCTAGGAACACCAAGTCCTTTGTATGCGCAGTACGCTTCCGCAGGAAAGACGTAGCAATTTGTAGAAGTCCATTTCAAGCTTAGATTTCAAGCCAAACATATAGGTCAAATATTCAACGGTGGAGATCTAACATTTGATGCAGATCAACAACTCTCGTGCAAGAAGAGTCTCAAACTCACACGAGGTTTAATCGTCGAGTTACACAAACTTCACTTTGCAACTTCGGCATTGAAACGCCTGATCTCACCTTTGTTGAAAACTCCTGAATGTCAAACTAGCGCAACACTTCGCAAGATCAGCCATCTAGGAGATCCCCACACTTAGCACTCAAAACTCCCTAATGTTGAAACTTCGGAGCCATGTGGAATTCATCAGTTGAGACATGTGGCACTCGTTTCAGGTCATTGGGGTTAAACCATCCGTACTATTTCAAGTGACACGTGTCACTCTCTTTCATGTGGGCACATCAGCGATAGTGACATCATGTGGACACATCAGATCCAGGAGATCACCACTCCAAAAGATTTCAATTCAAAGAAACACAGAAACTCCTGAACCCTGAAGAGTCAAAGTCTTGAATTCCCAAAATGTTTAATGGTTAAAATTTCTTAATCTCAGATCAATTTGCAATAATCATGAATTAATGACTTTGGGATATTTTCACTTTGGGAGATTCCAACCCAGAGAAAACACAAATCGTCGAAGAGCTAGAGATGTGTCACGTCCATCAATTAAGACGTTTGGCACTCTTCTATCATAATGTGTGGCACTTTCCTATAATGACACGTGGCACTCATTTTAAGCATATTTGGGTCCTTCATCTGTACTATTTCAAGTGACACATGTCACCCTTCTTTCTATGACACGTCAATGATATGACGTCAGGCCACCATGTCACTCTGAGAGTTTAGCACTCTGAGGAATTTTACCTCAAAGCGAGCACAGTTCTATGAAACCCTAAATTGTCGAAGTGTCGGAGCCTGGAATAGTCGAAGTGGGTTCCAAACTAACACATCACTCTATAGAATTGTAACTCTGGGAGATTCTCAAACTCTGCATTCACAGCTCCCGAACCCTCGAATTTCCGAAGTGTTGAAACACAAAATGTTTAAGGATAAATCTCGGGTTAATTAGCAATAAGTGGTGGTTAATGACTCATGGGGCCCTGGCCTCTGGGAGATATGAATATTCTGCACTCCAAAGCCCCCGAATGCCAGATTTCTGAAGTCACTCACCCACATTTATGGCATGTTTTGAAATGTTTAAAAAAGGGGCTCCAAACTAGAATTGGGGAAAAAACATTTCCAACATCCAGTTATCTCTTAGTGGCCTCCAACAACGTGTTTCATGCCAATGCTCGATACAGAACACAATTCTGTCACTCCCAATCATTCCCTTCCAAATCTCAGTTTACATCAGCATGCGCATCAATCTAGCTTCAGTGCCAGTAGAATTTTTTAATTGTTCAATTGCAAAACTCTTTTAAATTCAGACATAATAAGTGGTCTTTTTTTTGTGATACGAACCACTCCTTTCTGTTAAGTCAAGATTGGGGTATTCATTAACATACTCTGGCACTATGTTTTAGTTAAGTTAATAAGTTGTTCAACAACCGATGTGTAGAGATAAGCCTCAGTTCCACATTGTTCGAGGGCCTCCACATCTATGATAAATAGGTATCTTTCGTATGTTAGAAAGGATCAATGGTTTTGGATAGAAAGAAATTTTCTGAAATTTTGTAAGAGAACTATTTTTGTGCAAGTTATTTTTAGAACTAAAGACACTTATTTCATCTAAGGTGTGAATGTGATTGGACCAAGGGGGATTATCTCTATCTTCAAATTCAATATTTGTTGTTGTATTGAGTAAGATTTATTGTATCTGTCATTTAAAGTTATCTTATGATGTTGTAACAATTCGTTTATTCTAGTTGATGAATAGAAATTTATTGTGTTAACATGTGATTGATAATAGAGCATTGAAAATTAGTTTTCTTGCACTAACTTCTTGTCATGTGTATATCTTCTTTCTTTGAATGTTATCTCAAAAAATGTTGAATGTCTACTAATCAAAATGGTATTAATGCTAGTTTGAAGTAATTTAGATCTTCTTCGTCTGCATGCTACGGTATAAAGGTTATCCTACAACCCAACCTTTCCCCCAACACATATTTACCTTCCCTCTTCCATCTAGTTTAAATATTTATATTTATTTTGTTATAAATTTTAGAAAAGAACCAAAAAAAGAACTACATAGCTTGAGTAAAGGCTTAACATAAAATACATATATGTGAATCACAATTAAAGCCCATCGATAATTCCAGCAGATCACGAATCTGGAGAACCTTACCACTCATCAAACGCTTCGAAGTCTAATTGCTCCTCTTAGGTAGGTTTCGTTACTGTTGTTGAGAAAAAGGGATCTTGGACCCCTCAACAGAATTGGCACTAGAAGGAGGGCATGAACGAATGCATGGCTAACAATATTTCTAATAAAATATTTCTCAAAGCCTATAGAGTCAAAACAACCCACATGCATGGCTAGTCACTCTCAAGACATCCCACATATAGAGAGTACTCCCAATACGAGTAACTCACCTCAACACGAAGAGGAAGAATACATGTACCCTGTTAGGACCCTATATAATAGGGGATCAGTTTTCTGACTAATATGTATCTATCTCAGGCACTATGTGTTTTCTCATTATGCATGGCGAAGGCGGTTGAAAGCGCTCGACACTCACCAAGCATAAAATAAGTACCTGCACGCGAGTTTCAAAGCGAGTTCCGATAAATTTTTAGCCAAAAATTGTGAAGTGGTTTGAAATGGAAAAATTTGACTCTTGTGGGTCATAGGTAAAGTTGAGTTCATTAGCCTAATGTGGGTTTTATAATCTATGATTGGTGAATTTTTAAAAAAAATTGGCCCCTCGGCCTTTGCTTCTATGCATAGTTTTATGAAAAATTTGACAATATTTTTAGCAAAATGTTGTGTTGGCCTAGGGCCAACCTTGCCGAATAATAAACACCACAAACCAACAGCAAATACACAAGCCAGCGCCAACACCAAACACCAAGAATAGCCTCAGGCTCACTTAGTTGGATTGTATTGTGGCTATCGGCATATATTAATACTCGTTTACCTTTCCTCCTTATAAATGTGGGATTAGTCCCCGTAATTTTAAAAAATAAAAACGAGTCACTCTGCGCGCCCAGGTGTCGACCAGATTTTAGGTGTCAGGGTATTGGGCTAAGCGACGACAGTAACTATGTGCAGATACAGTTTTGATGCGCCATATGTAATAGAGATCGTACCCAAGGTTACTGTACAGGTGTCCAAAACAATGTGATATCGTTGTGGTTGCTCAGGCCGCATGCGCCCACGAAGAGCAGTAGCATGTAAGATCAAGCTGCAACGGTGGTCATAGCAAATGGACAGAACCACATCATATTATTCGAAAAGGACCTTGAAGCCTCCCACAAACTCAAATGGAGCATGCCATGATAAGTTAAATTGCAGAGTCGAATGGCTGGTTAAATGGAAGAGATTAGGGTATGATCGGTGTATATGGGAGATGGAAGATTTAGACATTCTTCTGCTTCAGCCAATGAGCTCATGAAATCATATGAACAGAGATCTAGAAAGCCCGGAAGCATTATTCCTTACAGAATTAAGGTTGGTCTTTTTGCAGACGTGCCTGTCTTTGGCAAGCTAATATCGCCTCTGGAAAAGGAGGGAGAGATTCCCGTGCTTTACAAACCTGGTGTTGATCTGGATAAAGTGGAATCTGATAGTTTCTCCTTCGAAGAAATTTAGGCAACATTGCATATGAAACTGGAGAACAAGGATGATTTTGATCTTGGCTCGAATGCGCTAGAGTATGAGGTATGGCTCGCGGGTATGAGCATTGTAAATGCCAAGTCTAAGTTCGTGAAGGCTGAGAAGAATGGAATCAGCTACATTCAGTTGCCTGTTTCCTTTAGGCCAAAGGATTTTGGATCTGCTCTTTGGGACATGATTAGATGCAAGGGTGTTGGATACGCTATGAAGGGGGATTTCGATATGGATTCTCCATTTGGAGCCATGCAATGGCCCTTCAACGAGCAATTGGTGGAAGAATTAAGCAAGTCATATGAGGAAAAGAAGGCACTTGAAAATGAGATCCAAATGAGTGCTATAAATTTGCAAAGGTTAGAGGGCGAGGTGTTGAAATTTCAGGAGTTGATACAAAGGTTCAAGGAGGAGGAAAAACATGCAGATGCATTGCAGGATGAATTAAGTGTTGCTCAGGAAAAGTGTGAACAAATGGATGTTAAAATGAAAACTGGTAATGATCTGATAAAAGAAAAGGATAATATGCTTGGCAAACTCAGGCAGAAGCTACAAGTAGTCGAAGAAGGCTATATGATGATTGGTAAGAGAGTTAGAAAGTGTAAAACAGGAACATGCAATGGGTCAAACGACAGTGAATGGACTTAAGCTGCAAGTGTCATCTTTGACAGAGGAGATTATCGATCTCGAAGCTGAAATATCAGCCACAGTTAAAGATATAGCGACATTGAAAGAGGAACTGCATGGTTTGCAAAGGGAGAGAGAGATTCTGAACAAAAAATTATCTTATGTTTCCATACAGGAAAAAATGTTACGAGAGGACTTTAAGCAGTTGAAAGAACGAGGAGACTGCAAGGAGATTGGCTACAAGGGGTAATGATTCAGGGGACAGGCATAGTTCTTCTAAGCCATCCAGTGAGATGATTTCTTACAAAAATGTAGATGATATCCCTTCTGCAAGAGATCTTATGATTCAGGTTGATACAAAGAACGATGCAGTTTTGGTACCAATTTATGGTGTTATGATTCCTTTCATGTAGCCACTATCAAGAGTGTTTCAAGCCAATAGGATGGAGGCATTTCTTATATAAGGATGATTCTCAATGTTCCAGGGACGGGTTTTAATGCAAACTACATGCCAACCACAAATTTCCAAGCAGCATTTATGTGAAGGAAATTTCTCTTTGGTCGAAGAATTCACAGCATGTCAACCAGGTTGTTCATATGATCCAATCCCACAAACGCTCTGTAGCATTGAAAGAATCCGAGCAAGCAAAAAGATCATTGTTTGAAGCATCATTCAAATGCAACTGACAGTCAAGGGCATGTGGCAATTTTAATTTCATGAATGACAAATGGAATGTATCCTAGTTTTCAAGCATCGTTTGAACCATCTGGCAAACAAGAAATTCAGTTACAGGGAACACATGGTAGGAGGTTATAGCACTGATCCTCCAACTGGCAGCCAGTTACCCAACCACCTCAAGGCATTCGACTGCTGCCACATCGTTCATTATGATGCTATAAGAGTCCATTTGCTAGCGAACCTTAACAAACTCCAGATGTCCATAGAGCAGTTACCAAATCGAATTTCCTGGGATTTATTGTCTGGTTTGTTTTAGGAGACATTTACAGGTGTCAATTGTGTAACTTCTTTTCTATTTTTAGAAAGTAGAGAGGTAGATCTCGAGTCTTGAAAGGCTGGGCGGTTTGTTTATTATTTATAGTGATGTAAAAAACATAGAGAGGGTTCGACTGGGCAGAATAGGAGAGGGTCGACCTGTGGGAGATTGTTCGACCTGTTAGTTTTCTTTGTTGGAGTTGAGGGCTATGTTTAGCCAGAGAATTTCTCTGTAATTTTAATGATTGTTCAGTAATTAGACATACTTTCTTTTACAGGATTCTTGTGTGGATGTATTGGTGGTGTTTTTCCTCTGTCAAAGTGTTTTCCTGTCATCTTTCCAATTGTTTTTTCAGTTCTTATTGTCAGAAGTAAGTAAACAGAGCAGAATTTATCAACAGATACGCTGCATCTGTCCTTTTGACGATCTTTATGTTATTCATCTAAAGAACTCATTCAAGGAATTCTTAGTTGCTCCTTTGCTTGGTTTATTTTCCTCCCTTACTTTTTCGTCAAATCAATACCATTAAAACTCAATTCGATCCAATATTGCCACTACCTTGCCCTGTGAAAGAACTTTGTCCAAATCTGAGCGTGAATCACATTGTTTAAAGTGCAGACCCCATTTGCCCAATGGCCCTCCTTGCTGTCCCAAACTAACCATTTAAAAATCAAACCCTATACTTTTATAGCTAGCCTAACATCCATCCCTTATAAACCAAGTTAAATCTAAAAGAGAGATCCCTCTCTGATTCTTGAAGGGCTAGATCCAAGACTTGAAGCGGTTCGAGGTTACCTCTGTGATTGCCTCAGCAGCCTTAGGCAAATTATAGAGCGCTAACATACCCTAAAATACATTACGCTCTTCCCCACGAAGAGTTAAATAAGTTCAGAAGAATAACCAGAGCTTACGCCCGACAGATTGGAGAATTACCTTTATCTCCTTTACTTCCTAGAAGAAAACAAATAAGAAGACCAGTTGTTGACACCTCTGACCAGGCATTTGTTCACATGGTAGAAGACCTGCTATATTTTTCCCTTACAGAGATCGAACAACCCCTTAATTCAATACCCAAAACACTAGTCTAACTTTGAATCTATCAGGTTCTAAGGGAAAGATTCTAACTCAAATCACTTAGGTTCTAAACCAGAAGACATGGAGGATAATAATGATAAAAATGGAGAAGGGGGAAATCAACCTAAAAAAAACCAACCATGGTTGGAAGGAGATGCTCTGGAAATATCAGGATGGGTGCATAACCTACCCAGACATCCAAAAAAATTACTTCCTAAATTTGACCTTGAAACCTCTGGATTGACTGAGGACCACACTAAGAAGTTCATATTAGCTATAAGATTGATGAATGTGCAACACAAATATGTAGTGTGCAAGATTTTTCCTTAGACCTTTGAAAATTCAGCCTCAACTTGGCATTTCAACCTGCCAGTTGGTTCCATAACTAGTTGGACAAAGTTTCAAAATGATTTCTTGGAAAAAAAAATCGAAGAAACTACTGCATGAGCTTTAATGGCTGAAATTTTCGCCACCACTATGAGTCCAAAAGAAAAGTTTAAATATTTCAACCAAAGGTTCACCACCATTTTGAACAAATTCCAACCCAAGTCTAAACCTACCCAGGAGTTGCAAATTGAAGTATACGCTAATTCTCTCCCATCTTCTATTTCCATGTTCGTAAAAAGGATTCCCATCCATACTTTAGCCGAAAATTTCAAAGAAGCTAAAGCTATTGAATTTCAAATGAAAGGGTGCAAAGAAGGTTAGATCTCATTAATAAAAAAGGAAACAAAACCTCTACCTAAGAAAGGAATTTTGTTAACAAGACCCCCAGGAAAACAAAAAGAACAAGGCCCTGATAAAGAAGGAGGGGATCTAGAAAACCTACAGCGGGTGATAAAAAAACTCTCCAACGAGATCGTAGATATGAAAATGAGTGTTGGGGAGGGAAACAAAAATCAAATACCTTATAAACCTTTTTTTTAAATAAATCCACCCTTCAAAGCTATAGAACCTCCCCGAACTAACCTAAACGTCGACTTAGGGAACATAGCATCTGACTCTTTTTGCACATATCACCAAGAAAACCATTCAGAAAGGGACTTCCCTCAATGGTTTCATGCTATCAATATAATGGCTAATCGATTCTTAGATGAATTATCTCTAACTGAAAAATCTAGTAGCTCAGCAATAAATTCCATCGATCAAGAAATTCAAGAGCCACCAGAAGAGCTAGTCATGTTGTTATGGGATTCCAATCGCCTAATGCCTTTATACGATGCTTCTGAAGTGCAGGGACCTCCCACTGAAGTTCTAGTTGTATAGACATGAGTTAGAAGTCAACTTGCCCAAAGTAATCCCACCACTACTCAGTTATCTAGAGGGAAACCAGTGACCGATCACCCCAAACCATTATTTTCTCCCCAAAGAAACCCCACAAATACACACACACATGAGAATCTCCTAAACAAGACTACAATGTGGTAGAAGACTTGAAGAAGATGAAGCATAATGTGTTTTTCATGGACATGTGTAGGATCCCTCAACAAAAGGTTTTTCTATTACACGCCTTAAAATTGATAGATACCCCCATAACAAGCATTGATCAACGGGAGGTCCCATCTCCCAAAGATTTAATAGATAAGCCAAGTGTGGATGCTTTCTCTTTAAACAAAAGAGGAAGTCCTTTTGTTCCTCCTTTCCTCTTGACGTTTGAAGTTTTTAACAGAAATCTACATAATTTCCTAGTCGATTCAAGGGCATCTTCAAATGTCATTCCATTGTCAATCTGAAAGAAAGTGAATGCAACCCCACTCAAAAGTGATAAAAACATTATACAATTAGATAGGACTCAATTAAAGATCATTTGGGAACTTAAATATGTCATGATCAAAATTGCTACACACCCCAAATTTGTTCAAGTAATTGACCTAATCATAGTAGACATCCCAGAGGCCTATGGACTGCTACTTAGTCAAGACTGGTCTGAGAAGTTAAAGGGATACTTTATTATCGACTGGGATCACCTTTGGTTTCCATTAAAAGGACATGCAAACATGATTAGGATTGACAAAGAAATATATCTCAAGCATAATGTCAATGATTTAGAGACTCCAAATGAACCCTCGTCGACAAAGTTCCCTGTTTTAGGAAACTACTCCTATGATCCTAACTTCAGTAATTTCTCCCCTCACTTGTCTGACATACCTCCCACTCAAAAATCCAATATGGCCTTTCAAGTAGACTTATTATCAGCAACATAAGAAAGCATCCTCTGTCAGGATTCCCTGACAGGAGTAATAGAAAAGGAGGATGAAAGTGAAAAAATAGCTAGACATGAAGAAGTTAGTAATTTTCCCCCACAAATTAAGACGTTGTAATTTGATGGTTCTAAACCCCAAGAAGGGTCAGGAGTAGTATGCATCCTCGTTGACCCAAAGGGGAAATATAACTTCTTATCCTCTAGTTAGAATTCAAATGCACTAATAAAATTGTTGAATATGAAGCTCTAGTTCAGGGACTAAATAAAGCCATCGATCTAAATGAGATGGAATTGAAAATTTTTGGAGACTCTGAAATTATCATTAGGCAAGTGAAGAATACTATCCATTTCAATTCACCTCACTTAAGAAATTACCATCAAGAGGTGCACATACTGATAGACAATCTTGAGGCCTTCAACATTATTGTCGTTCCCGGGATGCAAAATACCCTTGTGGATTCTCTAGCCACTGTGGCCTCAAGATTATCTCCTTTAGAAGACTATGAAGCCTCAGTATTCATAGTGGAACTTCTCTACAAACCTTCGATATCTAACAAAATTTCTAACTAGAAAGTATTTGAGGGACATGAACAGATTATAAATTTCCAAACTAATTAGGAGAATATTAGGGATTTGGCCACTGATGATGAAATATTCCAATAACTACTCACAGAATCAAATCTCCACGAATAGAAGAATTGAACAAATCACTCTAATGACAAACCAAAGTTCCACGCGATACCAAAAGGAGTGGCTAATCTGGAGAACCTTTTTGAACTAAGGGAAAGATTTAGAGGGACAAGGAATGCAAAAATAGGGATCTCATGTCCTATATACGAAACTATGAACCTATGAACCCCTAAGAACCCCAAGAATGTCAATTTGGGTAAGACAGTTTCCAAAGAAGATATGAAATCTTATCTCGAACTGTTTAAGGAATATCAAGATGTCTTTGTCTGGTCCTACCGAGAATTGAAAACTTATGATACTCACATTATCCAACACACAATCTCGTTAAATTCTATAGTAAAACCCTTTCAACAAAAGCTTAGGAAGTACCACCCATCTCTGGAACCTCTGATGTATCAAGAGATGAAGAAATTATTAGATTCCAATATTATCTTTCAGGTAAGAGACTATGCCTGGGTAGCCAATCTGGTGCATGTCAGAAAGAATTCTGGAGAGATCGGCCTGTGTGTGGATTTCAGAAACCTTAACATATCATCGGAGAAGGGTAACTATCCAGTCCCACCCATGGAAAATCTCCTATAGACAGTGTCCGGCTCTGAAATTGTTTCCCTCCTAGACAGTTTCTCGAGATATAACCAGGTCCTGGTTTCGGAAGATGATCGATTAAAAGCTACCTACCGGACTAAGTGGGGAACTGTTTCTTATAAATGCATGCCTTTTGGGTTGATTAACATAGGATGAAACTTCCAGAGGGATATGGGCATAGATTTTCGGGGATTAATTAAAAATTGTGTGGTAGTATATTTAGATGACGTAACAATATACTCAAAAAAAAAGGAAGACCACATTCATCATTTGACTCAAATTTTTGAAAGGTGTAGGAAGTATGGAATATCATTCAAACCTAAGAAAACCATCTTTGGTGTAGAGGAAGGAAAACTACTAGGTCATATCATATCTCAAGGAGGAATTAGAATTGACCATGAGCCGATAAAAACGATAGCTCAGCTCTCCTTGCCTCACAACAAAAAGGCCATGCAATCCTTCTTTGGGAAAATCAACTTTGTGAGAAAATTTACTCCTGGCTTTGCTGAAACTATTAAACCTTTACAAAAAATGATTCACAAAGATGCATAGTTTAAATGGGATGAAGAAATGAAAGGATATTTTAACAACATCAAAAATGCAATATACCAAGCACCAATACTACAAATCCCTAACTTCAAAAAATATTTTTTCCTTTATACCTTTCCTTATGACCAATCCTTAGTCGCGGTACTTACCTAGAAGGATGATGAAAACAATGAGGCACTTGTATCATTTATGAGCACTAACCTTCAAGGACCCGAACTGAACTATCCAACTATAAACAAATAGGCTTACGCAGTTTATAAAGTGGTCAAACATTTCAGATCCTATATCCTGAAGAATCACACTAAAGTCATAGTCCCTCGCTCCGTACTCAGATATATGTTCACCTAACAAGAAATGGGAGAAAAGAGGGGAAATTGTATGGAAGTCATTCAAGAATTTGATCTAGACATAAAACCTACCAAAATGGTCAAGGGTCAAGGATTGTGTAGACTGGTTGTCGAGGCCCAAGATCTGGTCCACACAGAAGACTCTGGTTGGTAAAATGAGTTGTCATTATGGTGTAGTGAAGCCTTATATGTACCTCTCGGGCAAGAATCATGGCATGAAAACTTGTCTTATCTCCTGCATCATGGAACTTGTCTAGAAAACCTAAACCCTAGAGAAAGGAGAGCTATCAGGTTAAATTCTGCTCAATATCGCCTCATAAATTTTGTTCTTTTCTGCATAAACTATGATGGAGTACTCCTTGGATGTCTTGAATATGATGATGCAAAAAAGGTACTGAAAGAACTCCATGATGGCCCAACAGGTGGAAATTTTGAGGGAGAAACCACAACTCACAAAATATTGAGGGTTGGGTATTATTGGCCTACTTTGTTCAGGGACACTCATACATATGCCAAGAAATGTAAATCTTGTCAAGTGAGCCTCAGTAGGGAAAAGAGAGAAGCCATTCCACTCCAGTCGGTGACCATATCCAGACCATTCAAGCAATGGGAATTAAACATCATAGGATAAATTACTCACAATTCTTCGAAACAACATAAATATATCTTGACTGCTACAGATTATTTTACGAGATGGACATAGGATATCCTTCTCATGCACGTCAATGAAAATATACTAATTCATTTTTTAGAAAAACAACTGATAACAATGTTTGGATTACCCTCCATCCTCGTTTTTGACAATACTGCCTACTTTTCTTCCACGCGCTTCACAGAATTCGCCCTTGATAAGGGGATCATAATAAGATATTATGTAAACTATTATCCGCAAGGAAATGGGGTAGCAGAGCCAACTAATAAAACCATGGTGAGAAATTTAAAAAAGACAGTTATTGAACGTAAGAGGAATTGGAATAATTTACTTCATAATGCCCTATGGGTTGATAGAGTAACACATAAAGAAGCCATAGGAAACTCTCTGTACTTTCTGGTATATGGGAAAGAATCCATTCTTCCAAATGGATTGTATCTTCCATCTTTGTATATTTCCCAGGCATCAAGAGGTCATCCCTTATCCTCTCTATATAAAAGGATTGATACCCTTCTCATGCTGGATGAAGAAAGAGAAAAGGCTAAAGTTAAGCTCACCACTCATCAGCAGGTAGTTAAAAGATGGTTTGAAAAACATATGGCCAAAGAAAACAAATTTGAGGTAGGGGACCTATTCTTGAAGTGGGATAAAGAAAAGGAGTCCAAAGGAAAAAAATCAAAGTTCCAAGATCTATGGCTCAGACCTTTTCAGGTGGCTGAGAAGAATGGGGCATTCACATACCGATTGCAAAATATGAGGGGGGAATCTGACACCCTCCTGGTGAATGGCCAAGCCTTCAAATAATAATTCTCTTAAAAAAAATGTGTCTTTTGATGCTTTGTTTGAGTTTATTTTTCTAATCTAGATGGATGTCGGTGGCCTCCCACCTATTCCAACTGGTTCATTTTGGCAGTTTTCCAGTTTTGCATTTTTTTCCTAGTTTTTGGGTCCCTGACTTGCAGGCCCGTTTTGAGGCCCTAAACAACGCTTTTAGGGCTCGCCACAGTCGGAAGTGACCTTTGATAAATATCAGAAAAATGTGTAGTCCTCGTATAGACCTTTCCAATGGGCTATCATGCGCCTAAAATGGAGATCGTAAGGAAAATTTACAACCCTTGGAAGTTGATGTACTAACTTACCCAAACGGGGTCCACATGACTTGTGGCGCTTCATCTCCTAGGGTTAGGTTTTTGGATGTCTAGGGTTTTTGGCATTCCTGTTTATTGTAAAAATTCCTTCAGAGCCTCATTGTAATGATATTCTTGCGAATGAGCATAGCTTTCACATCTCTTCTCAGAGATAATCCACCACCAATCTAGCAAGCTTGCTTTCTGCTGCATTTTACAGTTTCATCTTATTTCCTTATTGAATAGAAAACCAGATTTATTGTATCTCTGTTATTCTATGTTAAGGATCTTTTAATAATCTGTATTCATTTCATTATGATCATAAAATTTGGATCAGTTTCTTTTAACATACATTTTGATCAAGATGAGTGTGTGGGTTGAGGGAAGACCGAAATCAAACTCCTTTTTATTTCTTTCTTTTGCTTAATTTATTTTAATTAAGTTGTGTTCCATAAAGCAGTGGTTGATTTTAATAAATATGATAAAGAAGACTCTTCTCATGACCTACACTTACATGAAAAATAAGAGACGTTGGGAAAATACATTTTTTTCCAAAATCATATTTGTCTTTGTAAGCATACTACCTGGGGAAGCGATGAAATATCTTCCTAGTGGCCTGGTAATGCTAAATAGAAATGTGTCTAGATGGAAAGAATCACAAGTACCTATGGACAAAACCAGGAAAATATCCACCTTAACACTTTCACCTTGTCAAAAACCAGATATCCTCCTCTGACTCACTCTCGGTATTTATGTCGGAAAACGATGATCCATAAAAACATTATAAAGTTAGAGAGGGTATGCAGACAACTTCGTTGAGGCTATGGACACTCTCTTCGAGTGGATCAAGGTCTATGATGTCGGGGTGACTCCATTGGGGCTATGGATGCTCGCTGGCAGCAAAGCAACACTGTAAGGAAGGAATGATATCTAAATGGCCTCACGCCAATGGACACCATACCCATCTCTTGTATAGAGAGGACATGGATTGAGATTAAAAGGAAAGAGGGTGGAAAATATAAACCCCATAGGCACATCTGGATTTGCAGACTCGGGAACTTGTGTACACATTGATAGAAAAGGTTTGGTTGAAAAGGAATAGAATAAGGCCAAATGATTTCTCAACCAATTTTCACAGGCTAAGAACGAGGGAAGGAGAAGAGATTTTGTTTTCGCCCAAAGAATCGCCATTTGTTGGGCACTCAACACACCCTAAAATACTTTGCGAAATTTATTTCTTTTTGGGTACCACTTATCATTTTTTAATCAGAGTCAATATTCTGGGATGGATGGATTTATATGTTGTTATTGAGTCTTGTTATTGGTTATTCTTTCTTTGTTTGAATTTGTTGACAGATTGATTTATTTTTTAGTAACATGGCATGAAGGGCCTAAAATGTACATGGTTTAAACTTTTTCAACAATTGTCGATCGATAAATTCTGGTCTATAGTATAGTTATTTAACATTGTCGATATGTTTTTGGCATCGATGAAATCAAAGATACAAATCACAAATACAAACAACCATAACAAATCTTTGATCGCCAATACATTTTTGACATTGACGAACTCTGCGAGAATAAACTGTGAAACATTAACCGTCACAAATCGTTGATCACCAATCATCGATACATCATCGGCAGCGGCAAGATAGGACATTGTATCCAGGGATGTATGTCTAAAGAAAATCCCTGACACTGAAAATAAATTCTCCTCATGCCCCTCCTACCTCATTTTCTTTGTACCTTCTTGAAAAGCATTCCTCTTCTGGTTGGTTGATTCAATTTCCCAGTATTAAATGACTTGGTTTTTCATCATTATATTTCTTGATTGATTCTTTACGCAAATTGTTTATGTTTTCTTGAAGGATAATTGCATGTCATGATTTGGTTTGAAATACTTGTCATCATGTTTTCCATTGATTGAGTGTGAAACAGGTCCACCAAGTATTTTTTGTGTGCAGGAGACATCCAGGACCACCAAGTCCTTTGTATGCATAGTAAACTTCCGCAGGAAAGACCCAACAATTCAGAGCAATCCATTTCAGGATTAGATTTCAAGCCAAACTGATAGGTCAAATATTCAATGGTGGATATCTAACAATCGATGCAGATCAACGACTCCCATGCATGTGGAGTCTCAAACTCGCACGAGGTTTAATCGCGGAGTTACACAAACTTCATTCCACAACTTCAACATTGAAACGTTCAAGCACAACTTTGTCGAAAACTCTTGAATGTTGAACCGTTGCATCTCTTCACAAGATCAGCCATCTGGGAGATCCCCATACTTAGCACTCAAAACTCTTGAATGACGAAACACCAGAGCCACGTGCCATTCATCAGTTGAGACATGTGCCATTCATCATTTGAGACACATGCCATTCATCAGTAGAGACACGTGGCACTCGTTTCAGGTCATTTGGGCTATGTCATCCATACTATTTCAAGTGACACATGCCACTCTCTTTCATGTGGACACGTCAGCGATAATGACTTCATATGGACACGTCATATTTGGGAGATCGCCACTACAAAAGATTTCAATTCAGAGAAACACAAAAACTCTCGAACCCCAAACAGTCGGAGTCCCAAACTCCCGAAATTTTTAATGGTTAAAATGTCTTAATCGTGGATCAATTAGAAATAATCATGAATTAATGACTCTGGGAGATTGTCACTTTGGGATATTCCAACCCGAAGAAAACTCAAATCGTCGAAGAGTTGAAGTGTCAAAGCACTGAAGAGTTGGAGACGCATGGCATCCATCAGTTGAGACACGTGGCACTCCTCTATCATGACACGTGGAACTTTCCTATCATGACATGTGGCACTCATTTCAAGAATATTTGGGTCCATCATCTGTACTATTTCAAGTGAGACATGTCGTCCTTCTTTATGTGATGCGTCAACGATATGACGTTAGGCCACCATGTCACTCTGGGAGTTTAGCACTCCGAGGAATTTTAACTCAAAGTGAGCACAGTTCTCCGAACCCCTGAATTGTCGAAGTGTCAGAGCCCTGAACAACTGAAGTGGGTCTCGAACTTCCACGTCACTCTACAACATTGTAAATCCAGGATATTATCAAACTCATCATTCATAGCTCCCAAACCCCTGAATTGTCGAAGTGTCGAAACACCAAATGTTCAAGGATAAATACCGAGTTAATTAGAAATAAGTGTCGATTAATCACTCCGAGAATATGGACCTCTAAGAGATATGAATATTTTGTGCTCCAAATCCCTCGAACCCTGGATTTTTGAAGTCGCTCACCCACATTTATGTCATGTTTTAAAATGTTTAAAAAAGGGGCCCCAAACCAAAATTGGGGGAAAAACACTGCCAACATCCAGTTATCTCTTAGTGGCCTCCAACAATGTGCTTCATGCCAATGATATATACATAACACATTTACATCACTCCCATTCATTTCCTGCCAAATCTCGGTTCACCCCAACATGTGCATCACTCTAGCTTCAGTGCTAGTAGCAGTTTTTAATTGTTCAATTGCAAAACTCTTTTAAATTCAGACATATAAGTGGTCTTTTTTGTGTGATAAGAACCACTCCTTTCTGCTAAGTCAAGTTCAGAGTATTCATTAACATAATCCAGCAGTGTGTTTTAGTTAAGTTAATAAGTTTTTCAACAACCGATGTGTAGAGATAAGCCTCAGTTCCACACTGGTCGAGGGCCTCCACATATGTGATAAATATGTATCTTTTGTATGTTAGAAAGGATCGATGGTTTTGGAGAGAAATACCTTTTTTTGAAATTTCGTACGACCATGTTGTTATGGGATTCCAATGACGTGATGTATTTCTACGACACCTATGAAGTGTAGGGACCTCCCGCTAAATTTCTAGTTGTATAGACGCGATGTAGAAGTTAACATGCCAAAAGTAATCCCATGACTACTCAATTATCTAGAGGGAAACCAGTGACTGATCACCCCAAACCATTATTTTCTCCCCAAAGAAACCCCACAAATATACACACACGGGAAGCTCCTAAACTAGACTACAATGTGGTAAATGACTTGAAGAAAATGAAGGCTAATGTGTCTTTCATGGACATGTGTAGGATCCCTCAACAAAAGGATTTTTGTTGCATGCCCTAAAATCGATAGATACCCCCATAAAAACCATTGATCAACATGAGGTCCCATATCCCAAAGATTTAACAAACAATCCAAGTTTGAATGCTTGATATTTTGACAAAAGAGGAAGGCCTTTTGTTCCTCCTTTCCTCTTGGCGTTTGGAGTTTTTAACAAAAATCTACATAATTGCATAGTCAATTCAGTGGCATCTTCAAATGTCATGCCATTGTCAATCTGTAAGAAATTGAATGAAACCCACTCAAAAGTGATAAACATGTTACACAATTAGATAGGACTTAGGTAAAGGTCATTGGGGAGCTTAAATATTTCATGATCAGAATTTCTACACACCCCTAATTTGTTCAAGTAATTGACATAATCGTAGTAGACATCTTGGAGGTCTATGGACTGCTACTTAGTCGAGACTGGTTTGAGAAGTTAAACGACTACTTTAGTACCAATTGGGCTCATATTTGGTTTCCATTAAAAGGACATACAAACATGATCATGATTGATAGAGAAAGATATCTCAAACATATTGTCACTGATTTAGAGACTCCAAATCAACCCTCGTCGACAAAGTTCCCTATTTTAGGAAACTACTCTTCTGATTTTGACTTCAGTAATTTCACCCCTCACTTGTCTGACATACCTCTCACTAAAAAATATGAAATGGAATTTTAATTAGACTTATTAGTAGCATCAGAAGAAAGCATCCTCTGTCAGGATTCTCTGACAAAAGTAATATACAAGGAGGATGAAATTGAAAAAATAGCTAGACATGAAAAAGTCAGTAATTTTTCCCCACAAGTTTGGGTGTTGTACTTTGATGGTTCTAAATTGCAAGAAGGGTCAGGAGTAGGATGAATCCTCATTGATCCAAAGGGGAAACAAAACTTCTTATCCTACAGATTAGAATTTGAATGCGCTAATAACACTGTTGAATATGAAGCTCTAGTTCAGAGACTAAAGAAATCCATCGATATAAACGTCATGGAATTGAAATTTTTTGGAGACTTCGAAATTATCGTTAGGCAAGTGAAGAGTACTATCCATTTCAATTCACCTCACTTAAGAAATTACCATCAAGAGGTGCATAGACTGATAGAAAATTTTGTGGCCTTCAACATTATTGTTGTTTCTAGGATGCAAAATACCCTTGCAGATGCTCTAGCCACTGCGGCCTCAATATTATCTCCTTTAGAATACTATGAAGCCTTGAGATTCGCAGTGGAACTGCTCTACAAACCTTCAATGCCTAAAAACATTTCTAACTGCAAAGTCTTTGAGGGGGATGACCAGATTGTAGATTTCCTTACTAATCAGGAGAATTTTAGGGATTTGGCCATTGATGATGAAATATTCTAATAACTACTCAGAGAATCAAATCTCCACGAGAATAAATCACTCATATGACAAACCAAAGTTCCACACGATACCAAATGGAGTGGCCAATCTGGAGAACCTTTTTGACCTAAGGGAAATCTTTAGAGGGTCAAGGAATGAAAAAACATGGATCTCATGTCCTATATACAAAACTATAAACCTAGAAACCCTCGAGAACCCAAAGAATATCAATTTGGGTAAGATAATGTCCAAACAAGAGAGGAAATCTTATCTCAAACTTTTTAATGAATATCAAGATGTCTTTTCCTAGCCCTACCAAGAATTGAAAACTTATTATATTTTCATTATCCAACACACAATCCTGTTAAATTCTGGAGTAAAATCATTTCAATATAAGCTTAGGAAGTTCCACCCATATTTGGAACCTCTAATGTATCAAGAGTTGAAGAAATTATTAGATGCCAAGATTATATTTCAGGTAAGAAAATCTGCCTGGATAGCCATTTTGGTGCCTATAAGAAACAATTCTGGAGATATCCACTTGTGTTTAGATTCCAGAAACCTTAACAGAGCATCAGAGAAGAAAAATTGTCTAGTCGCACGCATGGAACAAATCCTACAGATAGTTCCCGTCTCTGAAATTGTTTCCCTCCTAGATGGTTTCTCAGGATATAAACAGGTCTTGGTTTCAGAAGACGATCTATTAAAAACTACCTTCTGAACCAAGTGGGAAACCTTTTCTTATAAAAGCATGCCTTTTTTGTTGATTAACATAGGAGAAACCTTCTAGAGGGATATGGACGTAGATTTTCATGGATTAATTAACAAGTGTGTGGTAGTTTATTTAGATGATGTAACAGTATACTCAAAAAGTAAGGAAGACCACATTCAACATTTGACTCAGATTTTTGAAAGGTGTAGGAAGTATGGAATATCATTGAACCCTAAGAAAACCATATTTGGTGTAGAGGAATAAAAACTACTAGGTAATATCATATCTCCAGGAGGAATTAACATCGACCCTGAGCGGATAAAATGGATAGCTCAACTCCCCTTTCCTCATAATAAAAGGCCATGCAATCCTTATTTGGGAAAATCAACCTTGTGAGAAACTTTACTCTCGGCTTTGCTGAAACTATTAAACCTTTACAAAAAATGATTCGCAAAGATGCAGAGTTTAAATGGGATGAAGAAAGGAAAGGATCTTTTAACAACATCAAAATTGCAATATCCCAAGCACTAGTACTACGAAGCCCTAACTTCAGAAAATATTTTTTCCTTTATACCTTTGCTTCTAGCCACTCCTTGGTCGCAGTACTTACCTAGAAGGATGATGAAAAAAAGAGGCATCGATAACATTTATGAGCACTAACCTTCAAGGAGTCAAACTGAACTATCCAACTATAGAGAAACATGCTTACGCAATTTATAAAGTGGCCAAACATTTCAAATCCTATATCATGAAGAATCACACTAAAGTCATAGTCCCTAACCCCGCAATCAGATCTTTGTTCACCCAACAAGAAATGGGATAAAGGAGGGGAAAATGGATTGTGTTAAGGATTGTGTAGATTGGCTACTGAGGCCCAAGATCTGGTCCATGCAGAAGACTCTATTTTGGAAAATGATTTGTCATTATGGTGCAGTGAAGCCTTATATGTACCTCCCAGGAAAGAATCCTAGTATGGAAACTTGTCTTATCTCCTGCATCATGGAACTTGTCCAGAAAACCTAAACCCTAGATAAAGGAGATCTCTCAGGTTAAAGTTTGCTCAATATCGCCTCATAAATTTTATGCTTTTCCACGTAAACTATGATGGAGTAATCCCTATATGTATTGAACATGATGATTCAAAAAAGGTACTGAAGGAAATCCATGATGTCTTGGAAGGTGCACAATTTGTGGGAGAAACCAAAACTCACAAAATATTGAGGGTTGGGTATTATTGGCCTACTTTGTTCAAGGACGCTCATGCATATGCCAGGAAATATAAATATTTTCAAGTGAGTGATGGTAGGGAAAATAAATCATTCATTCCACTCTATCTGGTGACCATATCCAGACCATTCAAGCAATGGGGAATAGAATTCATAGGAGAAATTACTCCCAATTCTTCGAAACAACATAAATATATCTTGACTACTACAGATTATTTTACGAGATGGACAAAGTCTATCCCTCTCATGCATGTCAATGAAAAGGTAGTAATACAATTTTTAGAACAACAATTGATAACAAGGTTTGGATTACCCTCCATACTCATTTTTTACAATGCTGCCTACTTTTCTTCCACACGCTAATTTTCCCTTGATAAGGGGATCATAATAATATATTCTGCAAACTATTATCCGCAAGGAAATGGGGTAGCAGAGTCAGCTAATAAAAACCTAGTGAGAATTTTAAAAAAGACAGTTATTGAAAATCAGAGGAATTGGCATAATTTACTTCATAATGCTCTATAGGTCGATAGAGTAACACCTAAAGAATCCATAGGAAACTCTCTGTACTTTTTGGTATATGGGAAAGAAGCCATTGTTTCAAATGGATTGTATCTTTCATTTTTGCAGCTTGCCCAGGCATCAAGAGGTCAACCCTCATCCACTCTACAACAAAGGATTGATACCCATCTCATGTTGGATAAAGAAAGATAAAAGGATAAAGTTAAGTTCACCCCTCATCAGTAGGTAGTTAAAATATGGTTTGAAAAACATAAGACCAAAGAAAAAAAAATTGAGGTAAGGGACCTAGTCTTCAAGTGGGATAAAGTAAGCGAGTCCAAAGGAAAACACTCAAATTTCCAAAATCTATGGCTCATACCTTTTCAGGTGGCCGAGAAGATCAGGGTAGGCACATACCGATTGGAAAATATGAGGGGGGAACCCGACACTGTCTCGGTGAATGGCCAAGCCTTAAAACAATACTTCTCCTTAAAAAATGTGTCTTTTGATGCTTTGTTTGAATTTTTGTTTCTTTAGGATACATTTTGATCAGGATGAGTCTGTGGGTTGAGGGAAGACCAACTTCAGACTCCTTTTTATTTCTTTATTTTTCTTGATTTATTTTAATTAAGTTTTGTTTCATAAAGCAGTGGTTGATTTTGATAAATATGTTAAAGCAAACTCTGCTTTTGACCTACACTTACATGAAAAATAAGATATGTTGGGAAAATAAATAAAAAATCAAAATCGTATTTGTCTTTGTAAGCATACTACCTGGGGAAGTGATGAAATATCTTCCTAGTGGCCTAGTAATGTTAAATGGAAAGATGGCTATATGGAATGAATCACATGTACCTATGGACAAAGCCATGAAAATCTCCACCTTAACACTTTCACCTTGTCAAAAACAAATATCCTCCTCTCTGAATCACTCTCGGTATTTATGCCAGAAAAAGATGATCCATGAAAAAAGTGTAAATTTCGAGAGGGTATGCAAACAAATCTGTCGGGGCTATGGACGCTCCCTGCCAGCAAAGAAAGGTATGTGATGTCAGGGTGACTTCGTCGGGGCTATGGACACTCGCTACCAGCAAAGAAAGGTATGTGATGTCGGGGTGACTTCGTCGGGGCTATGGATGCTCACTAGTAGTGGAGCAACACCCTAAAGAAGGAATGATAGCTAAATGGGATCACGCCAATGGACGACATACCCGAATCTTGTCTAGAAAGGACATGGATTGAGTTTAAAAGGAATTAGGGTAGAATATATAAACCTCATAGGTATATTTGGATTTGCGGACTCAAGAAATTGTTTTCACATTAATAGAAAAGGTTCAGTTGAAAAGGAATAGAATAAGGCCAGATGGTTTCTCAACCAATTTGCACAAGCTAAGCATGAGGGAAGGAGCAGAGATTATGTTTTCTCCCAAAGAATAGCCATTTGTTGAGCACTCAACACACCCTAAAAGACTTTGCGAAATTTCTTTATTTTTGGGTACCACTTATCATTTTTGAATCAAAGTCAGTATTGTGGGATGGATGGATTTATATGTTTTTATTGAGTCTTGTTATCGGTTATTCTTGTTTGGTTTGAAGTTATTGTGGATTGTTTTATTTTTTAGTAACATGGCATGAAAGGCCTAACATGTACACAATTTAAACTTTTTCAACGGTCGTCAATAGGCGAATTCAAGTTTATGGTACAGTTCTTTAACATCACCGATACGTTTTCGACATCGGTGAGATACAATATACAAATCACAAATACAGACAACCATAACAAATTGTCGATCACCAATACATTTTCAACATCGATGAACTCCGAGGGATGAAAATGTAAAACATTAAATGAAACACAATCATCTATCATTGATCGTCGATACATCGTCAGCATCGACAAGATAGGATGTTGTAGACATGGATGTATGTCTAAAAAAAATGTTGAACGCCAAAAATAAATGCTCCTCATGACCCTCTTGCCTCATTTTTCCTGTACCTTCTTGAAAATCATTCCCCTTCTAGTTGGTTGAGTCAATTTCCCATTACTAAATGACTTGTTTTTTCATCATTATATTTCTTGATTGATTCTTTATACACATTTTTTCTATTTTCTTTAAGGATAATTGCATGTTGTGATTTGGTTAGAAATAATTGTCATCATGTTTTCCATTGATTGAGTTTGTAGCAGGTCCACCAATTCTTTGTTGTGAGAAGAATACATCCAGGACCACCAAGTCCTTTGTATGCACAGTAAGCTTCCACAGGAAAGACGTAGCAATTTGGAGCAGTCCATTTCAGGATTAGATTTCAAGCCAAACAGACAAGTCAAATATTCAACGGTGGAGATATAATAGTCGATGCAAATCAATATCTCCCATGCACGAGGAGTCTCAAAATCACATGAGGTTTAATTGCAGAGTTACAAAAAATTCACTCTATGACTTCGACGCTAAAAAGTCAGAAACCACCTTTGTCGAAAACTCTCGAATGTTGAACCGTTGCATTGCTTCGCAAGATCATCCATCTGGGAGATACCCGCACTTAGCACTCAAAACTCCCGAATGTCAAAACGTCAGAGCCACGTGGCATTCATCAATTGAGAAACGTGCCATACATCAGTCGAGACACATGGCACTCATTTCAGGTCATTTTGGTTACGTCATCCGTACTATTTCAAGTGACACGTGTCACTCTCTTTCATGTGGACATTCCAGGGACACTGACATCATGTGGACACGTGAGATCCAAGAGATCACCAATCCAGAAGATTTCAAGTCAGAGCAACACAGAAATTCCCGAACTTTGAAGAGTCAGAATCCTGAACTCCTGAAATGTTTAATGGTTAAAATGTCTTAATCTCATATCAATTAGCAATAATCATTAATTAATGACTCCGAGATATTTTCACTTCAAGAGATCCCAACCCAAGGAAAACACAAATTGCCGAAGAGCCAAATTTTCGAGGCGTTGAAGAGCTAGAGACGTGTGGCGTCCATCAATTGAGACGCGTGGAACTCTTCTATCATGACGCGTGGCACTTTACTATCATGACACAGGCACTCATTTCAATCATATTTGGGTCTTTCATCTGTACTATTTCAAGTGACATGTGTCACCCTTCTTTCTATGACATGTCAACGATATGACGTCAAGCCACCGCGTCACTCTGGAGTTTATCACTCCGGATAATTTTAACTCAAAGAGAGCACAATTCTCAAAACCCTGAAATTGTCAAAGTTCTGGAGCCCCAAACAGCCAAAGTGGGTCTCGAATTGCCACATCACTCCATAGCATTGTATCTCTGGGAGATTCTCAAGATCAACATTCACAGCTCCCAAACCCCCGATAACAAATGTTCAAGGATAAATTACAAGTTAATTAGCAATAAGTGGTGGTTAATGACTCCGAGAGTCCGAGCTTCTGGGAGATAATAATATTTTGCGCTCCAAATCCCCCGAACGTCAAATTTCCGAAGTCTCTCACTCACATTTATGGCACATTTTGAAATGTTTAAAAGAGGGGTGCCAAACCAGAATTGGGTGAAAAAAACTGCCAACATCCAGCTATCTCTTAATGTCCTTCAACAGTGCATTGCATGCCAATGCTTGATACAGAACTCACATGTGTATGAAATTCACACGTGTATCACATGTATCAAACTCACATGTCTATGAAACTCACACTTGTATGAAAGTAAACACACTGGAAGGAAAAATAAACACAATTTGCGAAAGGGAAGCACACTTGCATGAAAGAAATAAAACTTGCATAAAAGAAATAAAAAAAGCACTCTTGCAATAAAATAAGCACACTGGCAAGAAAAATAAATTGCGGAAAAGTAAACACATTGTGTAGGAAATAACACACACTTACGGGAAATTAAATTGCAAGAAAGTAAACAAACTAAGAAAAGTAAACAAACTAAGAAAAGTAAGCAAACTTGCAGAAAAAGTAAACACTCTTGTGGAAAGGGAACAACGAGGCTTTGGAGCGACCCATTAAAATGGATGAGTGGGTTCTTACCTCTCGTCTTAAAGTTTATCCTCCCCCTTGTTGTGTAATTAAAGGAAACCTACCTACCTAAGCTCTAAATTCTAATCCCTTTAGCACCTCCCCGGAAACGGCGCCAAAAATGTCGAGTGAAATATATGCTATCTATTTCAACATTAAATTATCAACCCAGGGCTCGTAGGATTCGAGGTGCCAGCACTGTATGTGCAGGTCTAGAGCTCTAATCTAGCCTAGTATAGCCTAATCTAATCTAATGCCAATAAACTCAAATAATGAAAATCTTTACTTTAAATTTACAGAGTAATCTACAACTATGAATGGTGAGCTCATTATTCTAAGTAATCAAATCTTGAAGAACAATCTATAACTATGAACCATTAGTCTAAGCAAGAAACTCTTTGAATAAGTAAGCAATATTTGAATAAGTAAACACTCCTTCAACATCAATTACTCTTATCTTACACTAATCTGCTACAATCTATAAACCTTGTACAAAGAGATTTGAAATAAGCTCCTATCCTATCACTTTGATGTTTGAAATAAAATTAACAATTTATGCAAATCTATAAACTCATAACTAGTACTAATTAAAAATCATAACTCAAAATCGTAACTAGGACATAAATAAAAATCATAATTCAAATTGTACTCTAATCCTAGCATTCTAATGCTGAAAATAAAGTGAACAGTTCATGTAAATCTACAAGAAGTAATTGGCCTAATTTAATAAAGTAGATGTGGCTAAAAGAAACACTTCATAAGTAACCAAAATATGGAATGATTTACAATTTTATAAACAAAAACATAGAGCTAGGAGTAAACAAATTATAAGCAAATGAATTACAACCTACAAGCAAGGTATTACAAATCTAAATAAAAACAACTAAACATGGAATCTATCTAAATTGCTATTGTGCAGAGTGATTTACAACTTATGAAAAAGAGACATGATGACATAATTAGATAGTTTATAAAAAAATAAACTACAATCTGCAATCAACATATAAACAAGTAAACATGGATGTCCACACATGCTCTTTGATACACACAAAATTCAGGAAGTGAGCTGCCAGTTAGAAGAGATATACAGTGAAACGATTTAAACAAGTAATTGGAAATTGAAGAGATATACACAGTGATATGAATTAAACAAACAATTCAAAATTGAAGAGATATGAAAGGAAAATATACATATGCAAATATATACTGATATGAATAACTACCCAGACCACTAGTGAGCCCCCCAGAAGGTCTTGGCGCTACTTCACTAGAAAAACGCAGCCACAGAATTAACACAGCATTGGTATTGATCATCAAAAACAGAGTTTACAACCAATTTGAAGATAATGTATGTGTATATAAGTAAAATACGCCCCTCTCAATGGAATAGAAAGTAGGTATTTATAGATTTTATACAGTTCTTGAGAGGTCCACCACTAGAAGGGTCGACACTCTCTAAAAACGGAAATTCATTAAATTATATTAACATTATGCATCTCCTCCTAATAGCCTCGTGCGTTCAAAATAGTGGCCACTGCAACTACCCAAGTCCGAATGTGATGATATCCATAGTTGGAGGGTGTGAGTGGGAACAAAACCCATGTTCTTGATTTTTCCATCAAAGCCCGTTGATATGCTAATCCCCAACCTCATTGCACTCTGAGTGTTGGATCGAGTGTCGAATGGAGTGTCGGATGGAGTACTGGATGTTAGATCAAGGACCAAAAACTTCTCTCAATCCATCCACAATTTCATGAAACAAACCTCATAGGACCTAATTGGGAATATTGGGCACAAAACCCATGTGCCGTATTTTTTTTATTCAACTTCATCCTCTCACAAATTGAGCTCGAAGTTTACTTCCTTAAAAAGGGCCGAATGAAGGTCCAGATGAAGGTATGGATGGAGGTCTGGACGAAGGACTGGATTGAGGGTTGGATCATGTTTTTGGCATGTTGCAAGCAAATGAGAGATGTTAGGAAATCGTAATCACTTAATGGAAGATAATTTAACATAAAATCATTACAAAACACTGATTACACATACCTCATGTTGTTCCATGGCGAATTGATGCACAAAACCTAATAATACCTTTAAAAAGAGCTAAATTAAAGCATAGAGTGTATAAATTCCATATGCAAAAGAGGTTTGGGCATCGAAAAAACAGGAAAAACATAGATTCATCATTTCCCCCATGCCTAAGATTTTGCAAGTCCCTCTGCAACAAAAATGGGTCGCTAGACATAGCTATACTTGTGAAGGAGGGGGTATATTAGCTTTAGAGGCCTCTCCCTCATGTCTTGGAGAATTTACCTTTGATTGAAGGACAACATTGTCATGGTGCAAATGATGATCCACGGTTTCACATTTTGCGAAATGTTGGATCACCTGAGCATTCTCTTTTTTCAATTGCTCAATAGTTAGGAATTGATCAGATTGTTCAAGAGAAGAATTATTAGGCTTCTTAGTATCACATACAAATGTGTAGAAGGTATGTCACATTTGCTAGAAGGTGTAGGAATCTGAGGAGAGGGGGTAACAGTGTCTTTGCGAGGAAGACTCAGTGTGATAAGTGTAAGCAGTCTTCCCTTACATTAGATATAAACATAGATAATAATAATAAAATGCACAGCAGGCTTATTAATTATACACACATAAAATTATTTCAACAATATAAAGCTTATCATGCCAATACAAACGATTTTTGATATAATAGCTTGATATATTATAAAAAGACAATATGACAGAATTTGAAAGAGATCCTACTTCTTCTTATCATGGGCTTGTAAAAAAAAGGGGCAATGTTTATCATTTTTTAGCTAAGGAAACCCCTCCCCCACTCCTAAGTATCGTGACACTTCAAAATCAAAGATATAGGAAACCAGTCAATCCTCCCAATAGCCTAAGATTTATGGCTTCCAAGTGTAGAGATAAATTTCACACATTAGCCTAACAAGATGGTTAAAAATATGGCCCCACCTATAGGACATAACATCCTACATATAGTTAACAAGAGGTAGGTGAGAGAGTCTTAAGATTATATTAAATTTAGTTCCCAATGGCAGATTGATGGAGATCATTTACCTTTTCTTAACCATGCATACTTATTTTCATCCTTGCCTACAAGTAGTGTCGTGCATTAGGAAAAGTTTTAATATTAGGAATTTTATTTATTGTTTTTCAAATCATCACCCTCTCTAGGTAGAATGCCCTGCTGCTAGCAAGCTTGTTCAGTACTCCGACGAATTTACCTAGTTATAGCATAGGCCGGTACCCGCTGCCAGTAGACCTGTTCAATATCCCTACGGGTTAGCCTCTTACACCCTTTTTACAGCAAAGACTGGTCCTTACCACCATCTTCAAGATTTGTATATGAATGTTTCTTTTTGTAAGGAGATGGGGGATGTTAAGAACCAAATATCAATATAACATAGAAAAACTTCAGAATAAGTACTCAATGCCTTGAAAAAGAGAGAAATTCATATAATAAGCCTCTTCGAGGAGGAAACCTCCTTATGCCCACATAAATGTACAATTCCAAGATGATTCCAAATGAAAATGTCTCCTTGGTATATATAGGAGACTAGGAGGTATAATTACAACTAATGGAATAAAGCCGACATAAATAAAATAACATTACTAATGTAATATGCCCCAATTAAGGGGTAATGAGCCAATATTAGGGCTTCACATGCCCCTCCCCTTGAGACAAGTGTTGTCTGCAATGCTTGAGTAACTATGGATACTTATATATAAAAGACTCGTCTTCCCAAGTGGAATCTTCAGCTGATAGTTTCCTCCATTTAATGAGATACTCTGAAATGGATCTATTCCTCAGCTGGAGAACTCTTGTTTCAATGATGGATTCAGGCTCCAATATAATTTTTCCTTCCTCGTCAAGTTCTGGCAATATAGATTGAACTGGGATCTTGTCACCTATAACCTTCTTTAAGCATGAAACATGGAAAACTGGGTGTACTCGTGAAGATGTAGGCAACTCCAATTTGTATTCCATAGTACCAATCTTTTGAAACACCTTATTAGGGCCATAGTACTTTGGTGGTAATTTATTATCCTTTTTGGTTTGCTTGAGGGGCATCTGTTTGTATGGTTGTAGTCTTAAAAACACCCAATCCCCTACTTCAAAACTTCTTTCACTACAATGTTGATATGCTTGTTGTTTCATGCAATTTTATGCCATAGTCAGGTTGTCCTTTAAGATTTGGAGAACTTGTTGTTGATGCTCGATGTGATCTTCCACTGCTTGAACCTTATATTTTTCTCTTAGAGAAGAAGTGATGGAAGGAGGGTGGTATCCATAGAGTGCCATAAATGGTGTCATTTTTGCTGCAGTATGAAAGGAAGTGTTATACCACCATTCTGCAAAGGGTAACCATTTGAACCATTGTGTTTGTTTATCAGATAAAAAGCAACGAAGGTAGTCTTCTAGACATTTGTTCACTATATCGGTTTATCCATTATATTGAGGATGATAGGATGATCTATGAGCCAATTGAGTACCCAAACAAGAAAATAATTTTGTCCAAAAATGTCCAATGACGATGGGATCTCTGTCACTTACAATAATCTTTGGGCTACCATGTAGCTTTTGAACTGTCTCCATGAATGCGGTGGAAACTGTACTATCTTTGAAGGGATGAGAGAGTTCACAAAAGTGTGTGTACTTGGTCAGTCTATCAACAATCACCATCATGACACTCTTTCCTTCAGACTTCGGTAACCCTGTGATGAAATCCATGGAAACCTCCTCCCAACGCTAACTTGGGATGGCTAATGGTTGTAAAAGACCTGGGGTCTTAATTGTTTCCACATTATTTTGTTGGCAAACCAAACATTCTGCCACAAACCTTTGAACATCAGTTTTAAGGCCATCCCAAAAAAAATCCTTCTTGACTCTATGGTAGGTTTTCAAAAATACCGAGTGCCCTCCTAGTGGAGAGGTGTGCAATTCCAATAATACCTTTTGTTTGAGTTGGGAGTTCTTACATAAATATAAGCGATCTTTGTACCATAGTGAGTCATTTTTCCATGTAAATGTATCTGATGCGCTGGAATCCTACTACAACCTTTGAATGAGAGTCCACACTTTTTCTTCATTCTTCCATTCATCCCTTGCTTCTATTATCCAATCAGGTTGGATGAACGAGATAGCACAGAGAAAGGCCTCAACATATTCATCCTTTCTTGAGAGTGCATCTGCCACAACATTTTTCTTCCCCTTTTTATAGACAATTTCAAAATCGTAACCCAATATCTTGGTTACCCATTGTTTTTGTTCTTCTGAAGATAGTCTTTGTTCCAAGAAGTATTTAAGACTATCATGATCTGTTTTGACCTTGAAGTGCCTACCTATTAGGTAAGGACGCCATTTCTTCAATGCAT
>ML776742.1:1943683-1958428 GCA_009831015.1 Picea engelmannii | reverse complement strand
AAATCAAAGCATAAAATAAAATACGATTGCAGGAATGAAATCAAACTCACATGTGTATGAAAGTAAACACACTGGAAGGAAAAATAAACACACTTTGCGAAAGGGAAGCACACTTGCATGAAAGAAATAAAACTTGCATAAAAGAAATAAAAGAAAGTAATCTTGCAGTAAAATAAGCACATTGGCATGAAAAATAAATTGCGGAAAAGTAAACACATTGTGCAGGAAAGAAAGAATGCTTATGGGAAAGTAAATTGTAGGAAAATAAACAAACTGAGAAAAGTAAACAAACTAAGAAAAGTAAGCAAACTTGCAGAAAAAGTAAGCACTCTTGCGGAAAGGGAACAACAAGGCTTTGGAGTGACCCATTAAAATGGATGTGCAGGTTCTTACCTCTCTTCTTAAAGTTTATCCTCCCCCTTGTTGTGTAATTAAAGGCAACCTACCTACCGAAGATCTAATCCCTTTATAACCTCCCCAAAAACGGCACCAAAAATGTCGAGTGAAATATATGCTATCTATTTTGACATTAAATTGTCAGCTCGGGGCTCATAGGCTTCGAGGTGTCAGCACTGTATGTGCAGGTCTATAGCTCTAATCTATCCTAGTCAAGCCTAATATAATCTAATACCAATAAACTCAAATAATGAAAATATTTACTTTAAATCTACAAAGTAATCTACAACTATGAATGATGAGCTCATTGTTCTAAGTAATCAAATCTTAAAGAGAAATCTATAACTATGAACCATTAATCTAAGAAAGAAACTCTTTGAATAAGTAAGTAATCTTTGAATAAGTAAACACTCCTTCAAAATCAATTACTCTTATCTTACACTAATATGCTACAGTCTATCAACCTTGTGCAAAGAGATTTAAAATCAGCTCCTATCCTATCACTCTGGTGTTGGAAATAAAATTAACAATTTACACAAATCTATAAACTATTAACTAGTACTAATTAAAAATCATAACTCAAAATCATAACTAGGACATAATTAAAAATCATAATTCAAATTGTACTTTGATCCTAGAATTCTAATGCTGAAAATAAAGTGAACAATTCATGTAAATCTACAAGAAGCAATTGGCCTAATTTAATAAAGTAGATGTGGCTAAAAGAAACACAACATAAGTAACCAAACTATGGAATGATTTATAATTTTATAAACAGAAACAAAGAGCTAGGAGTAAACAACTTACAAACAAATGAATTGCAACATGCAAGCAAGGTATTAGGAATCTAAATAAAAACAAGTAAACATGGACTCTATCTAAATTGCTATTTTGCATAGTGATTTACAACTTATGAAAAAGAGACACGATGACATAATTAGAAAGTTTATAAGAAAATAAACTACAACCTGCAATCAAAATGTTAGGAATCAAAATATAAAAAACAAAACATGGACGTCCACACATGCTCTGTGATACACACAAAATTTAGGAAGTGAGTTGCAAGTTAGAAGAGATATACAGTGACACGATTTCAACAAGTAATTTGAAATTGAAGATATATACACAGTGATATGAATTAAAAAAACAATTTGAAATTGAAGAGATATGAAAGGAAAATATACAGATGCAAATATCTACTGATATGAAAAACTACCTAGACCACTGGTGGGACCCCCAGAAGGCCATGGCACTACTTCACTAGAAAAAAGCAGTCACAGAATTAACGCAGCATTGGTATTGATCATCAAAAATAGAATTCACAATCGATTTGAAGATAATGTTTGTGTATATAAATACAATTCGTCCCTCTTCATGGAATAGATAGCAGGTATTTATAGATTTTATATAGATCTTGAGAGGTCGACCACTGGAAGAGTCGACACTCTCTAAAAACATAAATTCATTAAATTACATTAACAGAATGCATCTCCTCCTAACAACCTTGTGCGCTCAAAATAGCGGCCACTGCAACTACCCAAGTATGAATGTGATGAGCTACATAGTTGGAGGGTGTGAGTAGGCACAAAACCCATGTTCTTGATTCTCCCATCAAGTCTTGTCAATATGCTAACTTCCAACTCCACTATGCTTCGAGTTCCAGATCATGTGTTGGATGGAGTGTTGGATGGAGTAATGGATGCTAGATCGAGGACCACAAACTACTCTCAATCCATCCACAATTTTAGGAAATGACCCAATAGGGACCTCATTGGGCATATTGGGCACAAAACCCATGTGTTGTATTTTCCTTAGTCAACTTCATCCTCCCACAAATTGAGCTCGATATTTACTGCATGAAAATGGGTCGGATGAAGGTCTAGATGGAGGTCTGGACGAAGGACTAGATGGAGGGTTGGATCACGTTTTTGTCCTGTTGCAAGCAAACGAGAGATGTTAGTAAATCATAATCACTCAATGGAAGATAAATTAATATAAAATCATTACAAAACACCGATTACACATGCCTCATGTTGTTCCATGGCGAATTTATGCACAAAACCTAATAACACCTTTAAAAAGATCTAAATAAAATCATAGAGTGTATAAATTCCATATGAAAAATAGGTTTAGGCATCGGAAAAATAGGAAAAACACAAAGTCATCACCTGGAACAAAGAGAACTCCATCAAGCTCCAGGAATTCTCCATACTTGAGTCGAAATCTAACCCTTCCAACTCCACATACAACTCATGCCATACCACCTTCACTCTCCACCACCAAGTCACGACCTATATATGTGATAATAAGGAATGCTCGCCATATTCTCATAATGTGACAAGAGGCTCCACTGTCAACAATCCATCTGATATCACCCCTAAATCCTCCACTACCGACACTGGATACTAGAGTAACCAAAGAAAATTCCTTATCAAACTTGGTAGAAAATTACTCCATGGCTATTGTAGCAGCTATATCACGCCCCTCCTGATCCTTCCTCTTATTCTTCTTCTTAGGACACTAAGAATCAAGGTGCCCCAACTGGTTACAATAGTAACATTTAACTTTACTCAAGTACCTCCCAAAATTTCCTTTCTTCTTTCCCTTTGCAGTAAGAGAAACAATCTCCTCAGCTATGTCTTCCTTCTGACCACTGCTATGAGACCCCATCTAGATCTCCTCTTGAGTGAAGTCATCCCACAACCTTCTCCAAACTAGAAAATTTTCTCGACCCACCACACGCTTCAAAAAGACATCCCATTCCTTTTTGAATCCTTTCAAGGTTATCCTCCCCAACTCAGCTTCTGAGATGATCTCACCCACTGCAACTAAATATTCCTTAACTTGGGATATTCAGGTAAGATAGGATGCAACATCCTCACCCTTATCCATCTTCGAGTCATGCAACTTATCTTTCAAGGCCATCTTCTGGTTGGCATTCTTAGCCTCAAATAAATTCTTCAAAGCTTCCAACATATCCTAAGATGTCTTCTTATCAGATAGATGTGGAATGATTGGGTCCTTTAAACCATCCAGAATGATCCTCTGAGCTTTGGCCTCCTTTACCTCATGCAAATCCAAAGCAACAAGATCTGTTGTGGGAGCCATAACAACAGAACTGACATAGTTCCAAATCTTGTTCTCCTTGAGAACAATTGACATGCGTACCTTCCACTGCAAATAGTTGGAAATGGCATCCAACCAATCCTCAAGTATAATGCATGCATCCATACTCCCTGTCACTATTCAAAGGAAAACAAAGAACAAATTTTCCCCTTCAAACCTTTCCCATAAATCTCACTACTCACTGTAACTCAGAGCCCAAGCTCTGATACCATGTAGAAATTAAATGACAAAATCAACAAGTACTTCCTGAGAAATTTTGGTGCCCAACTCAAAATTTTTGGTGGAAATATGTCTTCTCCTCCCCAAGACCTTTCCAACAACTATATGTTTTCTCAAATATGAGCTTTGAGTTGAAAGTTACGGTCCGAAGAAGTTTTGACTATTTTTCTCAATTTATCCTTGTATGCTATGGGTGTGTTCTTTCTCTTCTTAAAGATTTTCACATACCTAGATCCCAAGTCTATCTCCACGGATATCTTATATGGTTCATAATAGTTTCATATACTACTCATGTGCCTCAAACAAACTTCTAAGCGAGGAGTTATTCCCTCCAGAAGTAAACTGATGCAGAAATTTTACCTTAATTGTTTCAGCTATAATTTTCTCATACAATCTCCATTTTGCACCCGAATTAGTTTATTGGATAGCTCTCTCCAAGTTCTTTTATTTCAGCTGCAAAGACAAGTGTACACTAGTATACTATATTCTTCTGGGTTTTGATTTCCTAAAATCATCATTTAGGGCTTCAAAATTGCCCCACAAGTTCATGACCTTCAAGAACCCGAAAAATTCATAGAAATTTCATTGTTTTACTATTATAAAATCCTTTTAAATCTGAGTTGTTGATCTCAAATTGGGTGAAATATTATCTATTGATCTTCTAATCCCTTCCAAACCCCACATATCAATTTCTACCAACAATCGACAACTCAAAACAATCTGGACCGTTGATCCAAGCTCCATCAATGATCAACAATTTATTTTTTTAAACAAACTTTTCCACCGACTTACCCAACGCCCGATCATCGACCATTGTCCATTATTTGTTTCTCTTCGCAAGCCAAATTTTTCCCACAAACCTCTTTGATCCCCTACAATCAGTGAATTCCTTTTACAATCAATTTAGTTACAATTTCTTCGAACCCCGACCATCAGTCATCAACCATCTCTAATCCAACATGGAAACTATGTTGTCTTGGAGTGACACATCATCCCAAGATATCAACATTGATGACATGGCATGACACATGGATGTTGACGTGGCATGAAATGTCACCATCCTCTTTTCCTTCATTAGTGATCAGCCATTTTTCTTGGACAAATTAAAACACCTTGCTAAATTTGTCAATGCTCAATCATCAACCATTAGTGATCAAAGATTTCCTTCAGACGCATGAAAATTCTCACAATTTTTTTTGATCCCATATCATCGGCCATCAACGATCATATCCTTATCCTGGTCCAAGAAAAATCTTCACCCAACTCATCGATCTGACCATCGGCCATCGATGAATTATGTTGGCGAACTTCAACACTTAGAAATTTTCACCAAATTCCTCAACAAATCAGGTTCATTGATGTCCCACTCAAAGTGATCTCGCCCATCGATTCTCTTCCAACCTCCCATCAGCCAAAAATGAATCTAGATCGTTGATCTCCTCAACCTTATAAATGGTCAAAACATTATAAATTTATTAATTTATTAATTTATTAAAATAAATAGGGGTCATTGATCTCGAGATCAAACACAATCTCGGTCGTCAATTCGTCAAAATATTCGTCGTGCAATGACAACCATTAAAATATGAATTTTTACCTTGTAGATAGAATTTGGCTCTCCAACTTTGGAGATTGACTCCATTGAACCTTTAAAAAAAAATTGAGGCAACTAATCTTGAATTTTCCCACAAATTTGGTATTTTTTCTATGGTTCTCCACTATTTTTCCCCAAATTCGCTCAAAGCAAAGTCTGTAACAGTTAATTTGTCCAAATTGGCAATGGTTCTTGGTCCATATGGGTCCAGTGTTGAACCAAAATCTATGATACCACTCTATAATGTATCGAACACCCATCTGGGTCACGTCACTACTAAAATGAGCCAATACAAATTTATGATATTAAATCTAAATGCGTAAATAACACAACATGACATTTTAACTCGTGCATCTATCCATACTGAATAAAAAAGTAAATACAATTACTTAAATGTACACAAAAATAGTTAAACCCATATAATAGCATTCATCCACAAAAATAGATATTCATATGCATCAATATACTTGTAGAAAGTAGCATTAACCAAGAATAACTCAAAGTAATACACACAAAAATTGTATCATCATTTTACATGAATAACATAGAAAATAAGAACACTTATCTTAAGAAATATGCAACCCACTATAGAGGAAAAATGTTCCACCCAACCGTAGACTTGTGGTTCCAGTTCACAACAAAAAGTCACCCTTGATATGAGGCTATCAATCCACAAGAGACGGTGGTCCCTAAGGTTGGATAATATCCCCCTCTCAACAATCAAATTCTCACAGCTAATTCTAGTCCACCAGATCTCTTCCCATCAACATGCACAACCCAAGGGATGGAATCCCCCTTCACTCCTCACAGTCCCTCAATCATTTCACTCCCCTCCAAGGCATCACAGGTTGGACAAGAATTCTACTTGTTTGGACCTCACGAATTCTATAGTTGCAACAAGAATTTTCCCAGCAGCAAAACATGTGCTTCCTTGGCAAAGTTCGAATAACATGTTACTCCCAGGAACACAACCTCTTTGTCCACAACTTTTCATCTCCAAACAATTTATAAAACTTCCCACAACATCTACCTTCAATATTCAACACTCAGAACTACATTGTTGTCCAGAAAACTCCATGTATAAACTTCTCTCTATCCAAAAATGTGAATCTGTAATGCTAGTCTCCTACCCATACGTATTTCCTCTCTTTGTCTTGCTTGCTTGACTTGTACTATTCCCCAAGATAATTTTACTTATCCCCCATGCTCCCAATAACTATGGGAAGTGACTCTCACACCAACCCTCTTACATGAATTCAATAATTGGGCTCTAGAACACTCAACAACTAATGGAAGGTTCGTGCTAAGGATAATTTAGAAGTAAATGGTTTGGGTTTAATAAACATGGGTAAACTCCCCCCCTTGGACCCCTTCACTCTCTTGTGGATACTTAGCCCCAAAATCTTCATTTGTGTCCATTTGCAACTAGTGATACATTTAATTCATTATATTCAATTTACATCATTTACATATTACACCGCTTTGGCTCTCAACCATACATTACATTTACAATATACATTTCTAGTTTGGGGATTGAAAATGGGGATGTTATACATTGGGGGATATATTCTTCTTCTACCCGTATAGATGTTTTTACATCATTGAAATGTTTTTCAAGGGGATAAATAGTTAATTTTTATAATATTGGCCATTGGTGATAGTCATATCTCGTACCCTATCTCATGTGTATGCATTAGCTATGGCCAACCAAGGTCTACCTAAGATAAGTGGGTACCCATAGAATCTAGTTTTAGTTTTCAAAACAATGAAGTCCGTTGGGTACTCCCATGAGTCAAATCAATACAATATGCCTTAACCATTCACTTAAGTTCAACATTAACACAGTGTCCTTGTTCATTACATTAATTGTAAATCCCAAGTCCAGTAAGGTAATTTGGATCAAACACTATTTGATGTACACATCAAATATACGACTCCCTAGATAATAATACTTGGTAGTGAATACTTTTTCTAACATTAGGTTGGCAAGCTACCCTATATCATTGATTGTAGGGGAGTCTCTTTTATTTCTCCTAAGTTTCCTAATGCATGTTTCCTTGATAAATTTGTTGTAGATTGGTGCATCCTTAATGGATTTAAGGAGGGGTATCTTCATACACATATTTTGAGTCCTCCTAAAAGGTCATTTTTTCATTTGGTGTAGTTCTTTTCTTGCTCAAGCCTTTAAATATAAGGAGGATCTCGTTGAAAGGGTTGGTTAATTAGCTCTAGATTTTTTTGAATTTTATAATTTTCTTGGGATTCAATTTTTCATATATATGTTCTATGATAAGTGCAGGTGAATGATTCAGAAATTTGGCTTAGGTTGATTAATATTTGGTATGGATTGTTGGTTGTCATTGATGTCAACTATTTGAGAGTGATATTGTAGATTGATGTCAACCCTTAGTGATTGATGTCAACCTTTGAAGAAATCCCGGTAGCACAAAGGTTTGGGTAATGGACCCAAGTTTGTTTGATGTAAAGATGACTCATTATTGTCTTTCCATGGATGATAATAAGTGAAAATGAATGAACTCCAAAGTGGCCCCCTTATGTTGAAATCCCTCACGGGAAGACGCTTTGCGTATTGAGTTATCCTAGAAGTATGGTTAGAGAACCCATGCTTATTTGTGAAATAATGAGATGAAGGTCAGTGAATTTTTCAGTAAAACTATCCTATATGGATATTGCTTAACATGCCATTTCCGGTGGTATGTGGAACGTCACATAACTCCTCACGGTTAGAGAGTTATGGCCATTAGAACTTGGAGAACCCAGGTTTGGGTAATGGACCCAAGTTTGTTTGATGGATAATGGTATGTGTTTTGATATATTTTTAGGTAATAATATTCTATATGGATAGTAAATGTCATTCCATTTTTGGTAGCATGTGTAATTTCACATAACTCCTCACGGTTTGAGAGTTATGGCCTTATGAAGTTGGAGGACCCTCATATGGCATCTAGAAGCCCCAAAAGGTCAAAGTAGTCAAAGTGGTTTAAGAGATTTTAGAAGGTAAATAATAAATTGAAGTGATGCATGTACTATAATTCAAAGTGAATACAAAATAAATTATTTCAATAATAAATTTAATGGAGAAATTAGAAGTGGGTTAACCCTAAAATAAGGAAAGTGGGCAAAGTGACCTAGAAGATGTTTTTAAGGAAGCTACTTGGAGAGTATAAATAAGAGGCAAGGCTCTCTAATTTTGCATCACACATGAGAATATTGAATATCTATAGGTAATTGAGATAACCAAAGTATATCTAAGCCGAATTTCAGAGCGAAGGTGAAGAAAAGACGGTCGGAATTCAAGGGAGGATAAATTCTTTTGATGATGCTTTCTAAGGTATGTTATTTACAGGTCATCTCACCATTTTTGCAATAATGTTTTTTCTAGAATGATTCAAACCATTAAATTGATAGGACATTGAAGAAACATATCCA
The DNA here is from genome assembly GCA_009831015.1 of Picea engelmannii. Lineage (NCBI taxonomy): Eukaryota > Viridiplantae > Streptophyta > Pinopsida > Pinales > Pinaceae > Picea > Picea engelmannii. The sequence continues at coordinate 1,949,643 of ML776742.1, read as the reverse complement.
AGTATCTTTGGTAAAAAATTCAGATTTTGGGTCGTTGTATTTTTGGATTTACACTCCGTGGAAAATAGGGTTTGTGGCTAGTCCTGAAACTAGTCTAAAACAGGTGTTTCGGGTTAAAACGTCATAACTTATTCATAACAGATCCAATTTCCGTGAGAAAAAATGTGTTGGTTATAGTACAGTCTGTAGTATTATGTGCATCATTTTCATATCCATTCAAAAAATATTCTATGTGAGGCATGCTCTACAAGGTCACTCTCTAGAATAAGACAGAATTCAGCAAGGTATGCCATTTTTTTTATAACGCCTTTTCTGAGAGGTTCCAAGTAGTGAAACCTGGAGGAATTGTATAAAACACAATGAATAACATTGTGTATCAGTTTCATATATTTAATCATTACAGGTACATATTTATGATTATTTCAAGTTTGGGTTGTTGACTAAACCAAAACTAGTCATGTGAGACTAAAGAAACATTTGATGAAAATGTTAGTCTCTTGTTGTTAAATTTAAGGAAGGTTTGTAGGTATGTGAGCATATACACCAGGTCTATTATAGAGTTACAAATCAGATTTGGATGATGAAATTGATGAGGGAAATTGGCTGAGGTACATGGTTGAGACAAGTAGTTGATGAGTTGGCACATACATGAGGTGTATAGTTGATAATGTTGGTACATATTGATGAATCATAGTTGATGAGTATTTGATACATGATTGGTAAATACTTGGTACACAATTGGAGGAACTTGTTAGTAGTATTTTTGACACATGGTTTATGGATGGTGTAGCATACTTGTATTATTAGAAGCACATATTGATCTTGGTGATGATTTTGATTTGTTGTGTTATGCTTGGTTGATGCACATATTTGAGAGTTGTCTTGGTGAGTAGATATGATTTGGTTGATAAGATTGATGAGACAGGTTGTTATGATAGGTTTTTTGGACATTTTTTTGTGACAGGTTGTTGTGACAGTTTATTTGTACATGTTTGGTGCATGGTTGATGCACTTGTTCATGGTACAGGTTGAGGTATAGGTTGGTGCATGGTTGATGCACTTTTTTATGGTATAGGTTGATTACAGGTTTTTTGGTACAAGTTGGTAGATGGTTGATTCACTTGTTTATGGTACATGTTGATTATAGGTTGAGGTACAAGTTGATGCATGGTTCAGTTTATTGGTACATGTTATTTGGTGCAGGTTGATTGGTAGGTTTACAACAATATATCTCACAGTGATAGTGTGAAAATGGTTCCATCATTCTAATTATACATCATGCCACTTGGACAGGGCAATGACAGGTGGTTGTAGCTGGAGAACAAAGGGGGTTGTAGCCTCCTTCTGGTTGTAGCCAGAGAATTGGGGAGTTGGAGATTTCGTCAAGTTATAGCCTGAGAAACTAGGGGGTTGGAACCTCCTTCCATTTGTAGCTAGAAAAAAAAGGAAGTTGGTTCTTCCAATGAATGTAAATCTTCAATAAATATAAGAAAAAGGATTATGTGTTTTTCTCCTGCTTTGGGTTTTTACGTAAAACATTGGTGTATTGTGTATGTGTATGATTGTTCATTTTTTCATTTCTTATTTACTCTACAGTTATTGGATGATAATGCTACATTGATATAACACTTGGATTATATGGTTAAAAAATATTATATTGCTCTATTACTGATTCACCCCCCCTCTCAGTAATCCAACAATTGGTATCAGAGACGGTTCCTTTAGGAAATAGTTTAACCACTGGAAGGAGATCATGGATTATTTTGAGAATGGAGTACCAATGTTTAATGGTCAGAATGGTTTTAAGTATGAGATGTGGAGCATAAGTATGGAAGTATTTTTATAGGCACATGGACATTATATTTGGCTATCATTTGTTATAGGATATGATAGTTCAAAAAGGGAAAAGACTGCAGCCAAGAGGGAATTGAGGAAGAATAACAAAATAGCAATGGATTTCATCTGGGAAGAATTACCTAATCTGGTAAGAGAACAGGTTGGTAAATGTTCATCAGTAAAAGAACTTTGGGATAAGTTGCATGACATATATTCTTCACCCATCACAGATTCAGAAAATGTCAAAGAAGATGCAGATACAAATCAAGAAGAATTATGTTCACCATGTCAAGCAGATTCAGAATGACAAGTACATAATCACCAGAGATATGTTGTTGTTTTTTAATTGTGAAAAACATGGACATCATGAAATAGAATTCCAAGAAGAAAATGAGACAGAAAAACTAATTGAAAATGAATACAATTATGAAGAAGAATTGATTAATGATTTAGATGAACTAAGAGAAGAAAACAATTCAATTAAGAAAGAATTGATGAAACAAAAGGAAAGTGTTCACATTTTTTAAGAAGCCCAATAGGTCATCGAGAACTTAAGAACTCAGCTAGAAGAAGCCAGAAAGATCGAAGAAAATCTTGAATATCAAAAGCAGTGTTTGGAAATCAACATAGTAGCACAAAAGGAAGAATTAGAAATGAGAGAGAAGATATTGATAGATCATATTAAGGAAAGAACTAACGATCTAAACCATCTTGAGGTAGAGTTTGGTCAAGAAGAGAAAGGACTTGAAGAAGAAATAATCACATTAAAAATTCAACTTGAAGAAGTGAAAAGAACAAAAGAAGTCATGAAGTCTCGGATAATGAAGAAAGAAGAAGACGTTAAGAAGCTTGAAGAATAAGTTGTCACATTTAGAAGTAAAATCATCAATCTCAAAAAGAATGTTGAAGAGATAGAAACATCCACATCAGTTATAGAGAATGAAGAGAAGCACTCTAGGCTGGTAGAAAAGAAGAATGAAGAAAATAGAAAGAGCTATGCATAAGTACTCAAAGGAAGGAATCATGGTCAACCAGAATCTAAGAAAACTATTGAAGATACATCTTCAAGAATACCATCCATGTTCAAGCCACAAAGAAGCTTCAAACATGATCATGATCAGTCAAGGAAAAAATTCAGAAGGACTACGCCACAAAGAAGATCATTCACTCCCAGGTATGCAAATCTATTTTATGGAAAAAAAAATTATTGTACTAACTTTGGACATAAGGCTTCAGATTGCAGGGATTATAAAAGTAATGTTCAAGCAAGAAGTGCCTATGTGGTCACACGTAACATTGAGTGTTACAAATGTCATAACTATGGACACATATCCAGTGATTGTAGAAGCATGATCAATACTTCCATGAAAGAGAATATTGATATCAAATATAAGAAAGTATGGATAAGAAAACATGAAGAACAGGTGAACAAAGACCAGGTACCATAGATCACAAGATTGGAAATAAAACGAGATGAAGAAAATTCTACAAAGAAAAGGAAAGATGTCAGATACAGAAAGGTTTGGAAAATAACTAAAATAAAGGAAGGACGGGTAAATAAGGAACGGGTTCAAGAGAATGTACTTCCAGGAATTGTAGTGAAAGATAAATCCACAGACAGAAAGAAATAAGTCAGAGCTCAGAGAGATAATGAATCTACCAATGAAGATTATGATGAATACACATCAAAGCAGGAATCGTTATGAGCCATCTGGCTTATAGAATCCCAAGTAATGTGAATATTAGATAGGGGGGGTCTATGCGATAACTGTGACAGACCAAAGAACCATCCTTCAAGCAATAATCAGTTAACAAAAGTACAGTTTGATAGATTAATAAAGACTTCATGATAGTATAGTGATAAATGGGTCAGCATTATAGGTAGTAGCGCAAGTAGAGTCTTGAACAGTATGGACAGAGATGGATTTGTAAGAACACTTAGTAGGTTTAGACAAATATATGATAGTGGACGAGAGAATGGATTCACATATTGGTTCAGAGAGTGGTTCATAGACAAAGGAACATTATCATAATGGATGATAATTACATAGGAAATGGCTAGAACAATGTTAATGGATTCCAAATTGATAGATATTTTTTCCCACATGTAGTGCATATATCAGTTCACATTCAAAACAGAGTAATTCTCAGAAACAACAATGAAAAAATTCCCTATGAACTATGGAAAGGAAGTGCAGACAACAATCTCTACATCAAGGTAACTCAAGGTAATATTTTATTAATTGAAATTTATGTTGATGATATTGTTTTGGAAGTACTAATGACAGGTTAAACCAGAAATTTTCAAAGGATATGAAGAATGAATTTGAAATAACATTAATTGGAGAACTATCCTTCTTTTTGGGTCTTCAGATATGTCAAAGAAACCAAAGAATTTTTATTTCTCAAACTAAGTCTATCAAAAAAATGCTAAAGAGGTTTAGAATGGAAGATTGCAAACCAGTTACCACTCCTATGCAAACTACTTGCAAGTTGAGAAAAGATGATGATTCAAATTCTACAGACCAGAGGCATTACAGGTCAATGATTGGTAGCTTACTATATGTGACAACATCCAGACCAGATGTAATGCAGGCAGTGGGACAGGTGGCAATATTTCAAGCAACACCAAAGGAATCACATGTATTAGCAGTGAAGAGGATTTTCAAATATCTCAAAGGAACAGAAGAGTTTGGATTATGGCATCCAAAAGGAAAGGATCTATCACTTATTGCCTACATAGATGAAGATTGGGCAGGTTGCATTGATGACCGACGAAGCACCAGTGGAGAAGCGTTCTACTTGGATGAGTGTTTAGTATCTTGGCTAAGCAAGAAACAATCATCACTATCCTTATATATAGTCAAGGCATAGTATATTGAAACAACAACATGTTGTACATAGGTTCTATGGATGAAACAAACTTTCACAGATATACAAGTTGAGTATGATGAGCCCATTCCAATCTATTGTGATAATACCAGCACCATCAGTATCTCAAAAAACTCGGTGATGCACTCCAAGACAAAGCACATTCCAATCAAGTATCACTTTCTACAGGAACAGGTTGCAGAGAAGAACATCATAGTTGACTATGTGGGACCAAAAGAACAAGTGGCATACATCTTTACAAAACCGCTTCCACAGGAATCCCTTAAGTATCTTTGCCAAAGACTAGGACTAATTTCTACTCCAAAATGAATTATTTTGAATGCTTATCTTATATGTCTTAGATGTACACGAGAAAGCACCATAAATAGGACAAAGGGTGTTAAGAACCAAATATCAATATAGCATAGAAAAACCTCAGAATAAGTACTCAACGCCTTGAAAAAAAGATAATTTCATATAATAAGCCTCTTCAAGGGGGAAACCTCCTCTTACCCCACATAAATGTTCAAGTACAAGATGATTCCAAATGAAAATGTCTCCTTGGTATATACGGGAGACTAAGAGGTATAATTACAACAAATGGAATAAAGCCGACATAAATAAAAATGACATTACTAATATAATATGACCCAATTAAGGGATAATGAGCCAATATTAGGGCTTAACATGCCCCTCCCCTTGAGACAAGTGTTGTTCTCAAAGCTTGAGTAACTCTGGATGCTTCTGTATAAAAGACTCATTTTCCCAAGTGGAATCTTCAGCCAGTAGTTTCCTCTATTTAATGAGATACTCTGAAATGGATCTATTCCTCACCTGGCGAATTCTTGTGTCAGTGATGGCTTCAGGCTCCAATATGATTTTTCCTTCCTCGTCAAGTTCTAGAAATATAGTTTGAACTGGGATCTTGTCGCCTACAACCTTCTATAAGCATGAAACATGGAAAACTGGGTGTATTCGTGAAGATGCAGGCAAATACAATTTGTGTGCCATAGTACCAATCTTTTGCAACACCTTATAAGGGCCATAGTACTTTGGTGATAATTTATTATCCTTCTTGGATTGCTTGAGGGACATCTTTTTGTATGGTTATAGTCTTAAAAACACCCAATCCCCTACTTCAAAACTTCTTTCACTATGATGTTGATCTACTTGTTGTTTCATGCGATTATGTGCCATGGTCAGGTTGTCCTTTAAGATTTGGAGAACTTGTTGTTGATGCTCGATGTGATCTT
>ML776742.1:1931748-1942373 GCA_009831015.1 Picea engelmannii | reverse complement strand
TCGGAATGTTGTTTTTGGGATATCTTCTTCCTTCATTCTAATCTGATGATACCCTGAACGAAGATCCAATTTTGTGAAATAGATTGCTCCATGTAGTTCATCTAAAAATTCATCAATGATGGGAATGGGAAACTTATCTTTAATAGTGATCTTGTTGAGCTCTCTATATTTTGGACACATATGCCATGAGCTATCTTTCTTGAATACCATTACCACAGGTGCAGAGTAAGAACTTTGGCTACGTATAATAATGTCATCCTCTAACATTTCTTCAACCATGTGCTCAATTTCACTCTTTTGGGCGTAAGGGTATCTGTATGGCCTGATGTTAGGAGGAATACTCCCAGGAATTAGGTGAATTTCATGATCATGATTTTGAGTGGCTGGAAGACCTTTGGGAATATCTTCAAATACTTTGAAATGATTATCAATGATCCCTTGGAGATCTTGAGGAATAGATGGATTAGATGTTTGAACATCTAGTGAGCATAGTTGTGAAAGAACGCCTTGATTCCCCTTTTTCAATAATTTTGTCATGCCATTAGAGCTTATCACCTTACCGGGTTTCCCTGTGATACTTCTTAACTCAATTTTTTTTTCTTCCAATGAAAATTTCATGAAAAGTTCTTGAAAATTAAAACCCATTGTCCTAATGATTGTAACCATTGGATTCCTAGTACAACATCTGCACCACCCATGGCTATAGCAATCAATGGACTATTCATTACATATTCCCCCTTAGTAAGATTGATATTATTGCATTTTCCTGAGCAATTGATAGTTCCTCCATCTGCAATCATTACTTGAAACTCTGGTGCTGGATATACAAAGCAATTGAGAGCTTTGGCTAATTGATAGTGAATGAAATTATGAGTACTACCAGAATCAATTAGGACTATTACCTTTTTATTTTTTATGTATCCTTCGATCTTGAGGGTTTGAGGAGTGCTAATTCCAACCAATGCATTACATGATATCGTGGGAGTCAACTCTTAGATGAAATTTCTTCTACATTTTCATCTTGAGATGATTCTTGTTATTGTTCTTCTTCCTCTTCACAATCTATGTAGAATAATTTCTTCTCACCACACTTATGTCCCTTACTGTACTTGTTGTCACAATTAAAGCATAAACATTTTTCTTTTCTTTCCTCCAATTGTTGAGGTGTCAACCTAGTAGGTTGAGGTGTTGAAGAAGAAGGAGCATTGTTCTCTCTATGGATGTTAGGATTGGTCCTTCTAGTAGCCATAGCCATATTTTTACTTTCAACATTTCTTGTCACCTTAAATGCATTCTCCAATGATTTGGGTTCCCAAAGGTGAACCTCATGTTGAATGTTATCCTTTAAAGTTCCTATGAATACATCAATCAAGTGCTCATATAGAATATTTGTTACCTTTATATTCAATCTTTGGAAGTTCTCAATGTGCTCGGTAACTGAACCCTTTTGCTTGAGATTTATCAATTGGCTAAAGAAGGTATTGCTCCCTGTATCCTCATAGTGTGCTATCATTTCTTTCATGAAAATTTTCCAAGTGACGAGTGATTTGCGAGAACAAAGCCATCGATACCATAAAAATTGATTGGGTTCTAAATATAAAGAAGCAATTCGTACCTTTTGTGTATGTAGCACATTATGTAGATCAAAGAATTGTTCCATCTGAAGTATCCATGTGATTGGGTCCTTGCCATCAAACTTCCTCATATTGATCTTGGGAACGTGGTTGGTCTTCAACCTAGAGTTGGAGTTTCTCCATTCTTGATTCACCTTCCTTGTGTCCTCATCATGAATTTCATGGCATGCATTTTCACTTTCAGGTGTCTTCTCTGTTACGAAATTTTTCAATACTTCCATGATCTCCTCTTTTAAACCATACATCTTTGCCTCCAACTTAGCTTGCATCTCTTGTAATTCATCTTTTGTTACTATCTTCTTTTGTAAATAATTTATGTCCCTATGCATTTCTTCACCTTCATCAAGAGTCGAAGTAGGATTGTCTAGAGGCTTATTTGGTGTAGAAGTTCCCTTTTTGGGTGGAATTTTGGCCAAGTATCACTTTTGAACCTTGATTTTGAGGTGGCTCTGCTAGAAAATATTTCTTTTGTTGTATCTCCCAAGTTTCAGCCCTTTTGGGTATGAAACTTTATTTTATGTAGTTCTTTGATATTTCTTCTATGAAATTCCACAGGTTTGATCAAAATTGGATGTGCCAAGTGGAATTTACAGTAACTTCCCCACAACTTGTTGATTTTTGGCCTTTCCAAGAGATCTCACTTGTATAGCATGCCCCACAAAAAATAATTGATATAAAATTATGAAACTCGTACCAAAAATACTAGAGACTGTCCATTATCCAATGAAACTAGTATAACTCAATTTGGATACTCTAGGAAGAAGTTATGATTGTTTTACCTGGAACACCTTCTTGAGACTAGTCAGATACCTTATCTTTCATAGGGTGTATCTACAAATGTAAGATTACCCAGAATCTGAAATATTTTACCACAGATAACTTACTAATTTCTTTGAATATGCTATGGATTTCAGGGTCTGAAATGTTACATAAAAAATGTTATAGCGAAAATTCCGCAATGACTTAGTTTAGGATGATTCCATAACCCTATCTTCCACAGGCTGTATCTCCAAAATTATAAGGCCTCGGGAGATGAAATTTTAACCCAACGTAACTTGATCCATCTAATAAATATCCTCCAAGTCATTCCTTCTAAAACATTGTAGAGAAAAAGTTATAGCGAAAAATCCAAGGTGTCTCAGATGTAGCAGTGAAACTACAAGACCTTGAGCTTTCATACCATATGTTAAGAACCAAATATCAATATAGCATAGAAAAACCTCAGAATAAGTACTCAAAGAGATAATAAGAGATAATTTCATATAATAATCCTCTTCGAGAGGGAAACCTCCTTTTACCCCACATAAATGTTCAAGTACAAGATGATTGAAAATGAAAATGTCTCCTTGGTATATATAGGAGACTAGGAGGTATAATTACAACTAATGGAATAAAGCTGACATAAATAAAATAACATTACTAATGTAATATGCCCCAATTAATGGGTAATGAGCCAATATTAGGGCTTAACAAAGGGGGAGAGATTTATAATATGAAAAGGTAAATGCTTGGAGAGAGAGCATAGAGGCATGTTTCCAAGGGGAGCGATTGTCACAAGGGAAGAATGAGCGATATGACTACAGAGTGATACCCTTTGTCAAAGGGGGAGATATTATTCATATGAAGGGAAAGAGATTAATCAGAGGCTTATAAACACAAAGAAAAATAAAATGCACGTAGACAGGGGGAGTACCCCCAAGGAGAGTTCAGTCAGGGGGAGCAACCCCAAAGGGAGATACCCTTTGCCATTGATGTAAAAGGGGGAGACATAGAAACATTGCTAAAGAGTATAAGCATGAATGTTATCATGAATAAGTGTTGCCATCAATGTTGGTGTTTCCATCAATTCCAAAGGGGGGTATTGTTAGACATTTGGCTTAGGTTGATGGATTGTTGGTTTTCATTGATGTCAACTATTGGAGAGTGATATTGTAGATTGATGTCAACCTTTGAAGAAATCCCGATAGCACAAAGGTTTGGGTAATGGAACCAAGTTTTTTTTATGTAAAGATGACTCATTATTTTCTTTTCATGGTTAATAATAAGTACAAATGGATGAACTCCAAAGTGGTCCCCTTATGGTGAAATCACTCACGGGAAGATGCTTTGTGGATTGAGTTATCCTAGAAGTATGGTTAGAGAACACATGATTATTTGTGGAATAATGATATGAAGGTTATTTAATTTGTCAGCGAAACTATCCTAGATGGATAGTTCTTTTCATGCCATTTACAGTGGTATGTGGAACGTCACATAACTCCTCACGGTTAGAGAGTTATGGCCATGAGAAGTTGTAGAACCCAGGTTGGGTAATGGACCCAAGTTTGTTTGATGGATAATGGTATGAGTTTTGATATATTTTATGGTAATACTATTCTATATGGATTACATGTCATGTTTTTTTTCTGGTGGTATGTGGAACATCACATAACTACTCATGGTTTGAGAGTTATGGCCTTACAAAGTTGGAGGACCCTCATATCTCATATAGAATCCCCAAAAGGTCAAAGTAGTCAAAGTGGCTTAAGAGATTTTAGAAGGTAAATAATAAATTGAAGTGATGAGTTCACTATAATTCAAAGTGAATAAAAAAAAAATATTTAAATAATAAATTTAATGGAGAAATTAGAAGTGATTTAACCCTAAAATAAGGAAAGTGGGCAAAGTGACCTAGAAGATGTTCTTAAGGAAGCTACTTGGAGAGTATAAATAAGAGGAAAGGATCTCTCATCTTACATCACACTTGAGCATATTGAATACATATAGGTGAGTGAGGTAACCAAAGAATATCTCATCCAAAATTCAAAGGTAAGGTGAAGAAAAGAAGGCTAGAATTCAAGGGAGGATAAATTCCTTTGATGATGCTTTCTAAGCTATGTTATTTACAGGTCATTTCACCATTTTCGCAATAAAAAAAAATTCTACAATGATTTAGACCGTTAAATTGCTAGGCCATTGAGGAAACATATCCAAGTATATGTGGTAAAAAATTCATCTTCCGGATCATTGTATTTTTGGAGTTACACTCGGTGGAAAATAGGGTTTGTGGCTAGTCCTGAAACTAATCTAAAACATGTGTTTCAGGTAAAAATGTCATAACTTATTCATAACAAATCCAAATTCAGTGAGACAAAATGTGTTGGTTATAGTACAATCCATAGTATTCTTTTTATCAATTTCAGATCCATTCAAGAAATATTCCGTGTGAGGCATGCTCTACAAGGTCTCTCTCTAGAATAAGCTAGAATTCAAGAAGGTATGTCATTTTTTCTATAACTCCTTTTCTGAGAGGTTACAAGTAGTGAAACCTGGAGGAATTACACAAAACACACTGAAGAACATTGTGTATCAGTTTCATATCTTTATTCATTACAAGTACATAGTTATGATTATTTCAAGTTAGGGTTGTTGACTAATCCAAAACTAGTCATGTGAGACTAAATAAACATTTGATGAAAATGCTAATCTCTTGTTGTTAAATTTAAGGAAGGTTTGCAGGTATGTGATCATATACACCAATTCTATTACAGAGTTACAAATCAGATTTGGATGATGAAATTGATGAGGGCATTTGGTTGAGGTACATGTTGGGTACATGGTTGAGACAAGTAGTTGATGAGTTGGCACATACATGAGGTGTATAGTTGATGATGTTGGTACATATGGATGAGTCGTAGTTGATGAGTATTTGATAAATGATTGGTACATACTTGGTACATGGTTGGAGGCACTTGTTAGTACTATTTTTGACACATGGTTTATGGATGATGTAGCATACGTGTATTATTAGAAGCACATATTGATCTTGGTGATGATTTTGAGTTGTTGTGTTCTACTTGGTTGATGCACATATTTGAGAGTTGTCTTGGTGATTGATCTTGGTGAGTAGATATGATTTGGTTGATGAGACAGGTTGTTTGGACAAGTTGTTGTGACAGGTTATTTGTATAGGTTTGGTGCATGGTTGATGCACTTGTTCATGGTACAGGTTGAGGTACAGGTTGGTGCATGATTGATGCACTTGTTTATGGTACAGGTTGATTACAGGTTGTTTGGTACAGGTTGGTGCAGGGTTGATGCATTTTTTTATGGTACAGTTTGATTACAAGTTGAGGTACAGGTTGATGCATGGTTGATGCATGGTCCAGGTTATTGGTACATGTTATTTGGTGCAAGTTGATTGGTACAAGTTTGCAGCAGTATATCTCACAGTGATAGTGTGACAATGGTTCCATCATTCTACTTATACATGAGGATGGTTGGATGTGTCAAGGAAAGGTGGTTGTAGCCATCTTTCGGTTGTAGCTAGAGAACAAAGGGGGTTGTAGCCTCCTTCTTGTTGTAGCTAGAGAATTGGGGAGTTGGATCTTCCCTCGGATTGTAGCCTGAGAAACTAGGGGGTTGGAGCCTCCTTCCAATTGCAATTGGAAAACAAAGGAAGTTGGTGCTTCCAATGAATGCAATTCTTCAAGACATATAAGAAAAAACATTTCGTGGTTTTCTCCCTCTTTGGGTTTCCTTGTAAAATACTAGTGTAATGTGTATGTGTATGATTTTTCATTGCTTATTTACTCTGCATTTATTGAATGATAATGATACATTGATATAACACTTGGATTATATGGTTAAAAAATATTATATTTCTCCATTACTGATTCACCTTCCCTTTCAGTAATCCAACAATTGGTATCAAAGCCGGTTCCTTCAGGAAATAGTTTAACCACTGGAAGGAGATCATGGATTATTCTCATAATGGAGTACCAATGTTTAATGGTCATAATGGTTTTAAGTATGAGATGTGGTGCATAAGGAAGAAAGTATTTTTATAGGCGCATGGACATTATATTTGGCTATCAGTTGTTACAGGATATGATAGTTCAAAAAGGGAAAAGACTACAACCAAGAAGGAAGTGAGGAAGAATAACAAAATAGCAATGGATTTCATCTAGGAAGGATTACCTAATCTGGTAAGCGAAAAGGTTGGTAAATGTTCAACAACAAAAGAACTTTGGGATAACTTACATGACATATATTCTTCACCCATCATAGATTCAGAAAATGTCAAAGAAGATGAAGATACAAATCAATAAGAATTATGTTCACATGTCAAGAAGATTCAGAAGATGATGAGTACATAATCACCAAAGGTATGTTGTTTTGTTTTAATTGTGAAAAACGTGGACATCATGAAATAGAATTCCATGAAGGAAATGAGATAGAAAAAATAATTGAAAAGGAATACAATTATGACGAAGAATTGATTAGTGCTTTAGATGAACTAAGAGAATAAAACAATTCACTCAAGAAATAATTGATGAAACAAAAGGAAAGTGTTCACATTTTTTAAGAATCCCAACAGGTCATCGAGAACTTAAGAACTCAGCTAGAAGAAGCCAGAAAGATCGAAGAAAATATTGAATATCAAAAGAAGTGTTTGGAAACCAACATAGCAGCACAGAAGGAAGAAGAAGAAATGAGAGAGAAGATATTGACAAATCATCTTAAGGAAAGAAATAACGATCTAAACTAGCTTGAGGCATAGTTTGGTCAAGAAGAAAAAGGATTTGAAGAAAAAATAATCACATTAAAAATTAAGATTGAAGAAGTGAAAAGAACAAAAGAAGTCATGAAGTCTCGGATAATGAAGAAAGAAGAAGAGGTTGAGAAGCTTGAAGAAGAAGTTGTCACATTGAGAAGTAAAATCGTCAAGCTCAATGAGAATGTTGAAGAGACAGAAACATCCACATCAGTTATATAGAATGAAGTGAAGCACTCTAGGTTGTTAGAAAAGAAGAATGAATAAAATAGAAAGAGTTATGCGGAAGTACTCAAAGGAAGGAATCATGGTCAACCAGAATCTAAGAAAACTATTGAAGATACATCTTCAATAAGACCATCCATGTTCAATCCATAAAGAAGCTTCAATCATGATCATGATCAGTCAAGGAAAAAATTTAGAAGGACTACGCCAAAAAGAAGATCATTCACTCCCAGGTATGCAAATTTATTTTATGGTAATTGTTTTTATTGTACTAACTTTGGACATAAGGCTGCAGATTGCAAGGATTATAAAAGTAATGTTCAAACAAGAAGTGCCTATGTGGTTGCATGTAACATTGAGTGTTACAAATGTCATAACTATGGACACATAGCCAGTGATTGTAAAAGCATGATCAATACTTCCATGAAAGAGAATATTGATATCAGATATAAGAAAGTATGGATAAGAAAACAGGAAGAATAGGTGAACAAAGACCAAGTACCAGAGATCACAAGATTTGAAGTAAAACGAGATGAAGAAAATTCTGCAGAGAAAAGGAAAGATGTCAAATATAGAAAGGTTTGGAAAATAACTTAAATAAAGGAAGGATAGGTAAATAAGGAACGAGTTCAAGATATTGTACTTTCAGTCATTGTAGTGAAATATGAATCCACGGACAGAAAGAAAGAAGTCAAAGCTCAGAGAGATAATGAATCTACCAATGAAGATGATGATGAATACAAATCAGAGCAGGAATTGTTCTGAGGCATCCGTCTTAGAGACTCCCAAGTAATATAAATATTAGACAGGGGGAGTCTATACGATAGATATGACAGACCAAAGAACCATCCTTCGAGCAGCTTGCAGAGTTTGAGAAGATGGATTCAGAGAAATTAGTCAACAGAAGTACATTTTGATATATTAATCAAGACTTCATGATAGTATAGTGATAAATCGGTCATCATTATGGACAGTTGCGCACGTAGAGTATTGGACAGTATGGATAGAGATGGATTCGTAAGAACACTTAGCAGGTTTGGATAGATATATGATAGTGGACAAGAGCATGGATTCATAGATTGTTTCAGAGAGTGGTTCAAAGACAAAGGAACATTATCATAATGGATGATAATTACATAGGAAATGGTTAGAACAATGCTAATGGATTCCAAATTAACATATTTTTTTGGACACATACAGTGCATACATGAGTTCACATTCAAAATAGAGTAATACTCAGAACAACAATGACAAAACTCCCTACGAACTATGGAAAGGAAGCATAGACAACAACCTCTACATCAAGGTAACTCGAGGTAATATTTTATTAATTGAAATTTATGTTGATGATATTGTTTTGGAAGTACTAATGATAGGTTAAGCTAGAAATTTGCAAAGGATATCAAGAATGAATTTGAAATGTCATTACTTGGAGAACTATCCTTCTTTTTGGGTCTTCAGATATGTCAAAGAAACCAAGGAATTTTTATTTCTCAAACTAAGTATATCATAAAAATGCTAAAGAGGTTCGGAATGGAAGATTGCAAACTAGTTACCACTCTTATGCAAACCAGTTGCAAGTTGAGAAAATATGATGATTCAAAGTCTACATACCAGAGGAAATACAGGTCAATGATTGTTAGCTTACTATATGTGACAGCATCCAGACTAGATGTAATGCAAACAATTGGATAGGTGGCACAATTTCAAGAAGCACCAAAGGAATCACATGTATTAGCAATGAAGAGGATTTTCAGATATCTCAAAGGAACATAAGAGTTTGGATTATTGTATCCAAAAGGAAAGGATCTATCACTTATTTCCTACATAGATGTAGATTGGGCAGGTTGCATTGATGACCGATGAAGCACCAGTGGAGCAGTGTTCTACTTGGGTGAGTGTTTAGTATCTTGGCTAAGTAAGAAACAATCATCAATATCCTTATATACAGTTGAGGCAGAGTATATTGCAGCAGCAACATGTTGTACATAGGTTCTATGGATGAAACAAACTTTGACAAATATACAGGTTGAGTATGATGAGCCCATTCCAATCTATTGTGATAATACAAGCACCATCAGTATCTCAAAAAAACCGGTGATGCACTCCAAGACGAAGCACATTCCAATCAAGTATCACTTTCTACAGGAACAAGTTGCAGAGAAGAACATCAGAGTTGAATATGTGGGAAGAAAAGAACAATTGGCATACATCTTTACATAACCGCTTCCACGAGAAGCTCTTGAGTATCTTCGCCAGAGACTAGGAGTAATTTCTACTCCAAAATGAATACTTTTGAATGCTTATCGTATATGTCTTATATGTACATGAGGAAGCACCATAAATAGGACAAAGGGGGAGAGATTTATAATATGCAAAGGTAACTTCTTGGAGAGAGAGCATAGAGGCATGTTTCCAAGGGGAGCAATTGTCACAAGGGAAGAATGAGCGATATGACTTTAGAGTGATACCCTTTGTCAAAGGGGAATATATTATTCATATGAAGGGAAAGAGAGTAATCAGAGGCTTATAAACAAAAAGAAAAATCAAATTCACATAGACAGGGGGAGAAGCCCCAAGGAGAGTTCATTCATGGGAAGAAGCCCCAAAGGGAGATACCCTTTTCCATTAATGTCAAATGGGGAGAGATAGAAACATTGATGAAGAGTATAAACATGAATGTTATTATGACTAAATGTTGCCATCAATGTCAAAGGGGGAGATTGTCAGACAATTTTCTTAGGTTGATGGATAGTTGGTATGGATTTTTGGTTGTCAATGATGTCAACTATTGGAGAGTGATATTGTATATTGATGTCAACCCTTAGTGATTGATGTCAACCTTTGAAGAAATCCCAGTAGCACAAAGGTTTGAGTAATGGACCCAAGTTTGTTTGATGTAAAGAAGAATAATTATTGTCTTCTCATGGTTGATAATAAGTACAAATGGATGAACTCCAAAGTGGTCCCCTTATGGTGAAATCCCTCATGGGAATACTCTTTGTGGATTGAGTTATCCTAGAAGTAGGGTCAGAGAACCCATGCTTATTTGTGGAATAATGAGATGAAGGTCAATGAATTTTTCAGTGAAAATATCCTAGATGGATATTGCTTATCATGCCATTTCTGGTGGTATGTGGAACGTCACATAACTCCTCATGATTAGAGAGTTATGGCCATGAGAAGTTGGAGAACCCAGATTTGGGTAATGAACCCAAGTTTTTTTGATG
>ML776742.1:1909533-1931510 GCA_009831015.1 Picea engelmannii | reverse complement strand
AATAAAGTGAAGTGATGAGTGTACTATAATTCAAATTGAATACAAAATAAATTATTTAAATAATAAATTTAATGGAGAAATTAGAAGTGGGTTAACCTTAAAATAAGGAAAGTGGGCAAAGTGACCTAGAAGATGTTTTTAAGCTACTTGGAGAGTATAAATAAGAGGCGAGGCTTTCTCATTTTACATCACACTTGATAATATTGAATATATATATAGGTGACTGAGGTAAACAAAGGATATCTGAGCCAAATTTAAGAGGCAAGGTGAAGAAAAGAAGGTCGGAATTCAAGGGAGGATAAATTCTTTTGATGATGTTTTCTAAGGTATGTTATTTACAGGTCATATCACCATTTTCACAATAACCTTTTTTCTATAATGATTCAGACCATTAAATTGCTAGAAAATTGAGGAAACATATCCAAGTATATGTGGTAAACAATTCAGCTTTTGGTTCGTTGTATTTTTGGAGTTACACTTCGTGGAAAATAGGGTTTGTGGCTAGTCTTGAAACTAGTCTGAAACAGGTGTTTCGGGTAAAAACGTCATAACTTCTTCATAACATATCCAATTTTAGTGAGAAAAAAAGTGTTGGTTATATTAAAGTCTATAGTATTCTGTGTAGAATTTTCATATCCATTCAATAAATATTTCGTGTGAGGCACGCTCTACAAGGTCGCTCTCTAGAATAAGACAGAATTCAACAAGGTATGCCATTTTTGCTATAACTCCTTTTCTGAGAAGTTCCAAGTAGTGAAACCTGGAAGAATTGCATAAAACACATTGAATAACATTGTCTATCAGTTCCAGATTATTATTCGTTACAGGTACATAGTTATGATTATTTCAAGTTAGGGTTGTTGACTAATCCAAAACTAGTCATGTGAGCCTAAAGAAACGTTTGATGAAAATGCTAGTCTCTTGTTGTTAAATTTAAGGAAGGTTTGTAGGTATGTGATCATATACACCATGTCTATTACAGAGTTACAAATCAGATTTGGATGATTACATTTATGAGGGCATTTGGTTGAGGTACATGTCGGGTACATGGTTGAGACAAGTAGTTGATGAGTTGGCACATACATGATGTGTATAGTTGATGATGTTGGTACATATCGATGAGTCATATTTGATGAGTAGTTGATACATTATTGGTACATACTTGGTACATGGTTGGAGGCACTTGTTAGTAGTATTGTTGACACATGGTTTATGGATGATGTAGCATACTTGTATTATTAGAAGCACATATTGATCTTGGTGATGATTTTGAGTTGTTGTGTTATGCTTGGTTAATGCACATATTTGAGAGTTGTCTTGGTGATTGATATTGGTGAGTAGGTATGATTTGGTTGATAAGATTGATGAGATGGTTTGTTGTGATAGGTTGTTTGGACAAGTTGTTGTGACAGGTTTTTGTGACAGGTTATTTGTACAGGTTTGGTGCATGGTTGATGCACTTGTTCATGGTACAGGTTGAGGTACATTTTGGTGCATGGTTGATGCACTTGTTTATGGTACAGGTTGATTACAGGTTGTTTGGTACAATTTGGTGCATGGTTGATGCACTTGTTTATGGTACAGTTTGATTACAGGTTGAGGTATAGGTTGATGCATGGTTGATGCATGGTTCAGGTTATTGGTACATGTTATTTGGTGCAGGTTGATTGGTACAGGTTTACAGCAATATATCTCACGGTGATAGTGTGACAGTGGTTCCATCATTATACTTATACTTCAGAGTGGTTGGATGGGGCAAGGACAGGTGGTTGTAGCCACCTTCTAGTTGTAGCCAGAGAAAAAAGGGGGTTGTAGCATCCTTTTGGTTGTAGCCAAAGAATTGGGGAGTTGGAGCTTCCCTCGTGTTGTAGCCTGAGAAACTAGGGGGTTGGAGCCTCCTTCCAGTTGCAACTCAAAAACAAAGGAATTTGGTGCTTCCAATGAATGTAATTCTTCAAGACATATAAGAAAAACCATTATGTGGTTTTCTCCCACTTTGGGTTTCCACGTAAAACATTGGTGTACTGTGTATGTGTATGATTGTTCAATTGTTCATTGCTTATTTACTCTCCAGTTATTGGATGATGATGACACATTGATATAACACTTGTATTATATGGTTAAAAAATATTATATTTCTCTATTACTGATTCACCCCCCTCTCAATAATCCAACAGGTCTACCGAGGATAAGTGGGCACCCATAGAATCTAGCTTTAGTTTTCAAAACAATGAAGTTTGTTGGGTACTCCCATGAGTCAATCAATACAATATGTCCTTTAAAACTCCTAGATTGACAATTGATATGTGTGCAAGTTGAAGGGCAACAGGTGTATGCCTTAACCATTCACTTAAGTTCAACATTAACACAGTGTCCTTGTTCATTACATTAATTGTAACTCCCAAGTCCACAAAGGTAATTTGGATCAAACACTAATTGATGTACACATCAAATATAGGAGTCCCTAGATCATAATACTTGGTGATGAATACTTTTTCTAACATTAGGTCGGCAAGCTACCCTATAGCATTAATTGTAGGGAGGTATCTTTTCTTTCTCCTAAGTTTCCTAATGCATGTTTCCTTGATAAATTTGTTGCAGATTGGTGCATCCTTAATGGATTGAAGGAGGGGTATCTTCATACACATATTTTTGAGTCCTCCTAAAAGGTCATTTTTTCATTTGGTATAGTTCTTTTCTTGCTCAAGCCTTTCAAGATAAGGGGGATCTCGTTGAGAGGGTTGGTTACTTAGCTCTAGATTTTTTTGAATTTTTACTTTTCTTGGGATTCACTTTTTCATCTATATGTTAGATGATAAGTGAAGGTGAATGATTTGATACCACTCTTCCTGAATGCAATTTTAACTCATTGAGTCTATCTATTATTTGTTTTTGGTCTAGGTTGGGTAGGTATTTGAGGTTGCTTAATATCTTGTTGAAAAATATTTTGTACAGGAGGCGTAGGAGGTGTAGGAGGTGACAACAAAGCTTCCTACTGTCCTTCATGTCTTGAATAAAATGAAGGATTAGTCCATTGACTTTGATATTGATATGGTGGATGAAATGAAAAGGGTTTATTTTGAGGATATATCCATTGATTATTCATTTTCCAATTATATTGGTTGTAGGGTACCAATTTAGAAATGGATTATACATTTGATTTTGATAAGAAGTACTCAAATACTAAAGATTCTTGTAAGGCATGCCTTGATGGAATATCCTTGGTGGTCCTCACCTCCTTTGATTAATGAAGCATAGATACTCCATGATGTCTTATATGCCTTGGTACACTAATTTCAAGTCAGGTAATCAAGGATATTTGTATGTTTGATGATCTTCTTCACAAATTCCACAAATTTCCATTGAATTCATTGGAGATTCATTCATGGCATGTTTCTTTATAAATTTGGGGAAAAAATAACCAAGACTCTATCAACCTCCTCTTTCTTCTTCTTGATATGCATGGTGTCCATCTGCATAGCCAATATGTAAAATATCAATTTTCAAATCTTTTAATAAACTCCCTATTTCATTTTTTGTGATATTTAATGCATATTTTGAAGATTGTGGGGTAGAAATGATACCACCCATATTCTTTTTACTTGTACATATAGATTTTTTTTTTTAACACCTGCTTTATGTCACCATACTCCAACTAGAATATGTCTCCATTGGCTAGGAGGTCAAATTCTCCATTAACTCTTCTCTCACTCTTTTGAGAAGCACAAGTTTGAGAGATTTCTCATCTAGCATGCAGCTATGAGCCCTCTTGTAACTAAGTTGATTTTTTTTTTCATAATATTATAGGGATTCACTCTCTCCTTGTATAATTCTAAATATATCATATTTACTGTCTCTAGAATTATAATATTCCTTATATGTTTCTATGAAGGTTTGGTTCATTTTCTCTCAACTACTAATGTTATTTCCCTTCAAACTCATGAACCATCTAAGGCTGAATATTTTAAGGTAAATGGGAAGATCTTGAGATTTTGGGCATATGAAGCATACTCATATGGATTAAATGAACCTCAAAATTGAAGAGAAATATGTCAGGGTCTTCTGTAGCAAGGCCATCGAAATAAGGAATGGAAGAAATATTAATATTCTTCATCATTGTTTCTTCATTGGTTTCCCGAATAGGAAACTCGAAGATATTATATTTCTCTTCTCCTTCTCCATCCATGTTGTTTTGAGATGGATATCCTTCACTATGTTCAACTTCTCTAACAATAAGATAATTCACAAGATCAAAGAAAGAATTGATAAAAATCCCAACTCCTCTTTCAATTTGATCAGCAAATTATTCAATAAAATGTTGGATGCCTGCTTCACTAACCTCTTGTTGATGTACTTGATCACTTGAACCTGCTTGAGCTACACCAAAAACATGTTCTTGGTAAAAATATTTCATGCCTATCTCTATTTCAATTCATGTAAAGTAATAATGAAATGATGGTTTTTTTTTGTTTTTTTTTTTAGAACTTTCAAATGAATCCTAATATCTTTAGCAACCTCCCTGAAAAGGACACCAAAAAGTGTTGGGACAAATAATTCCAACAACAAATGTTGAATACCTCAACCGACTTTAAATTTCAACTCGGGGTTCATGCAAACTTATGAGGTGTTATGCACTATATATGCAACCACAAAAGTCTTAATATAAAGCTAACACTTTGGAAACTAGCATCAATGTAACACTCAACTTTTGGCAAGTCAATCTGATGTACTTCATACCATCAACCTTGTGATCTTCACTCGAGCTCCCTTGAAAATGTGTAAGGGAAGATAGAGTCCTAATATCATTTGTTATGGGATAAAGAACTAGGTTAATGCATTAATGGAAATTAGGATCCCAAGGGTTGTTTTAGAAGTTAATACTTATAGATTTTAATAACCTCAGATTGATCATCATACATGCATTGAGCTCTGAACATTATAAAAGTAAATCATAGAAGTGAAATACGTGAAGTATAAACTATATGTGTTGTTCAAAGACGTGAAAAAAAAACAAAGAAATGTTGGAAATAACATAAATTGACTAACTATCTAGTCTACCATGTGTCTATAATCGCCACTAAGACATAATTGAAAGGTAACGAGAGATTCATATAGAGGTTCGCAATCCTCCCCTTGAGTGGGACCTACTCAATGATGCTACTGGAACCCGTGTTTAAATAAAAAACACTAAAATATATAATAAAACTATATTTTTATCTTAATCAAAATATGTCATAACAACAAGGTGGAAGGTTGACTTCTACTACAACTCTAACTATCAACAATACAAGAAGAATTATAACATGGAAAAACCATGTAAGTTTTTTAATCTATCAACTAATTATACTCCTATTTATGCTTGAAGGAAAACCTAACTAAACTCCCAATCACTTCCTTGATTGATGGGAGTTATCCCTAAAAATATACATTGTATTTTCTAGGATCTAAGCCTCCTTATGCAATTCAAATCCTCTAGTATGCTCATTTGAATCGCTTAGAGATCATTAATGTTATTCTAAGTGTTGGCAACGCTTGACTCAATTGAAAAAGGGGGAAAGATCCCCGATGGGAGTTATCCCTAAAAATATACATTGTATTTTCTAGGATCTAAGCCTCCTTATGCAATTCAAATCCTCTAGTATGCTCATTTGAATCGCTTAGAGATCATTAATGTTATTCTAAGTGTTGGCAACGCTTGACTCAATTGAAAAAGGGGGAAAGATCCCTTGAATTACTCATTATGAACTTTGTAGTCTTGAGTCATAAGTGGAGAGGGTTTGATCTTGTCCTTGGTGACTTGATTTCTTCACTCCTAGCCGTTAAACTATATTAGTCTTCATAGGAAATGGATGCAACAATACTTAAATCAAGTCAAAAACAAAGTGCATTGCATTGTTCATATTTTTTTAAGAAAATTATGTGTAGATATATGAACACATGTTACAATAACTTTAGCAATCAATGAAAAAGGTATAATTATTCTATGTGGAGGTCGAGTGTTGGAGAAAAATGTATCAAAGGTTTGTACATGATAAGCTAAATAAGAAACATAATGAAGGCCCATCAATATAGTCATGTAGACTCTACTCATTATATCTCAATTTAAAAAACTACTTGAACAATATATGCTTGTAATATGTGGTAAGAAAATTCTCTCGACTTCCCTTTTGAATTCACTCACACATTGTAATGTTTCCATTCAACTTTGTATTTTTAAATCTCATTCTTTGAGGCTCATTCATATTCTCAAATTATTTATACTACTTTTGGGTTTCCTCTATAGTAAGAATCTTTTATTTTTATTTTTTCTTTTTCTCTTCAACAATCTCGTAACATGTCATGTGACGTCTATTTCTTATACTTTATGTTCTTCTCTTATTTTAGTTTTTATTAGGTCATTGTTACTTCTTTGGTTTTTTTTTATATTTTCTAGTTACTTTTTCCTTTTCGTTACCATCTAAAATTATATATTTATTATCATTATGCCACATCTTAATGCCATTTATTCCAACTCGTGGCTTCTTTTTTCCACTAAGCACCTCCTCTTGGATCAGTTATCTCTCTCCCACAATTCAAACCCTACTCTAATACAAAACATAATTTAATTCATGGATGGTTTTTCAATCTAACCAACTCTTTTGGCCATCAACCTACAAAATGACTGGTCCCATAACGATAGTACTAAGGTCTAACAATCACACATAACTAATACAGTACATTGTTAATTGGGTATAGCTCGAGTGGTTGTGAGGAAAATTTGTTACTCTCCCAATCTAAATTCAAATCCCATTTTCTAACATGTTTTCTATTAGTGTGTTGATCATTGATGAGCTATAAATGATCTATTCATGAGTTGTTGACATGGTCGTGTGCCCTAGAGGATCTATCTTTTACACTAAGTACCATCTTTGGAATTAGGGGAACGACCCAGGTAGCTTCCCCTAAGATATTACCTAGTAAAAAAAACTAATAGAGTACATAATATAAAAATTAAAAACTCGGATCTTGTGTCTCTTTTACTTAGATTTTTATGAACTCCTACTCACTTGATTCTACTTTATGTATTCATAACTAAATATAGTCACTCTATTTATTCTTTTGATTGCTCATTTCTAAATCTTACATTACCTAGTTATGTGTTTGGCATTTGCATATGACTCTTCATGCTCAACATTTAGCTATTCAACTTATTCCTTTGTATGAAACATGTGTGTCCAACATCCTTTTATACCAATCCATGTGATCATTGTCATGATAGTTTGTACATCCTACTCTTATCTCAAAATTTATTGTTTTTGTACTCCTTGACTTGTTTCCATGTTGACTTCATTTAAATCATATCTATATGCACTTCCATCATCTTCATTTTATTTCTTTACACACCTTATACACTATTATGGAAACTTCCTTAAAATTGCATGATAACTCCATACTTCTAAAACTAACCATTGCTTCATTGTCAGTGCTATGGTAGCTAATGTTTTATTGGTGATGTGACCCTTTAAGGGGAAATTTGTGGTCCCATTGGATTATGTTTATAAATCCTTGGTATCAACATATGAACACATAGATATAAATTAGGTTAGGCATGCAGGCGATGGTGGGGACAATGGTTTCAAAACATTTAGTATTGTGGGATACATTTAATTCACTCTTAACAAATGTAAATAATAGGTGTCATAAACTCATTTTCTTTCACCCAACACCAATTATTGAGATTATTAATATATTTCTTATGATTTTTTGCTTCTCAGGTTTATTCCTTATAATGATTATGTAATGGGGTACCACCATAATAATATTTTTTCCCTTGCTCCAACATGGTATGAAAGCATAAGTATGCTTGTATGTAGTGCAAAGTTATCGTGCAACTTGTGTGCGGTTTTAAAGTGTATAAAGGAAAATGAACATCATAAAGGCATATTTTAAGGAAGTTGTATGCATATATATGTGTGAGAATTCACTAAACATGAACATGATTTTGTCACTAAGTGTGTGAAATTTTGGTAATTCTCATGGAGGTAGAATATTAAATGATTGAAATAAATCAAATCCTATTATAACAGTGACCATGAAAACTCTACGAAATTTAACAGTGACCATGAAAACTCTACGAAATCTAGAAAGAATTATGGAATGTGCAATGAAGGGAGAGTTGTCTTGTAATAACATGCGAAAATGACATAATTGTTGCTTTGATTCATTAAGTGTAAACTCAAGCAAGTTAAGCTTTGGAACTATCAAGGTTACCTTTGGAGCACATCTAGGCAAATCAAGAGATAGTCAAGATATAATGCATATGTTAATGTAGTATCAAGTTTGCAATCATCATCTTCCACTCAAGAGATCATTTTCATATTTTAGCTCGACATGAATCATCATATGGGTTCTTGTTGTTTAAATCTAATATAAAGTAGTTTTTTTTAATTTGAGCACAATTTTTGTTTGTGTGGAAGTTTCACACATTGCATTTTGGAGGGACGTTGTGAACTCAATGTGGAGCCCTACCTACATTGCCCCTCCCTTATAACATTTTCTCAATCAAATGCATGATATTTTTGCACAAATATGTTCTAAAGTTAATTTGGGCATTTGTAATAGTTCCCCACTCTATTATAGTTGTTTTTGTCCCATTGTCATGCTACATCATTCAACTTACCCTAGTGAACTCATTATGTGAGATTTTTTTCTACAGTGAATTGTCGAGAGCTTTGGCTCACATGCAACATGTTTCCATAAGTTTGAACTCATGGATTTTAGAGAACAATTATTGTGTTTCATTTTAGTATCGGTGGATTTGTTCCTAAGTGGAAAATCCCAAAGTTTCTTTTTCAAGGTATAATTGTTTTAGATCATTTTTGGGGACTTTTCTTGTAGCCTCTTATGTAATGTTTTTTGAATTGAATGTGTTGGAAATATCACCTACTTTTGTGGTTGCCACAAGAGTTGTAATTGATTTGTCATTTTATGTAAGTGCAGTATATGTTTTGTAATGATTTAGTAATCTTTTGTGTTTTGTAAAGCTATGAGAATGGGGAGTCTTGTTAATAAACTTTCTTTGGAGATTTTGTATTTAAAGGTTCCTTTGCATCATTACATGGAGCACATGGGGATATGATGAAACATATTTGAGAGTGGAGTTTTACCACATTACCATTATAACCTTGAGGTTTCATTGTTGTGGTGTCAACTTTCTTATGCAATAATTCTTGGTTGTTTTTAAACATTGATTTTAATTTACATGTTGTTAATGTTAGATTTTTAACAATTGGCATAAGCACTAGCACATGTTTGATCCCTTTTGTGAGACATGTCCATATATTGTGTTTGTAGTATATGTCTATGCCTATGGATGTTAGTGTTGAGATGAATTTTGTTGTGGTTTTGTGAAGACAATGAGATAATGTTGGAGGACAGAAAAAATCTATCTATATCAATGGTTTCTCATAATGGTTCTTGAGCTTGGGCATAAGGAGAAACACATAGTAATAAAAGAGTGATACTTTGCAAACACATGTGTCTCCACAAAGAACTAAGGCTTGGGAACATCAAATAGTCCAAACAAAGTTATATAAATAGTGACTACAAAAGAAAGAGAGCATGCAAATATATTGGTTGCAAGCTAAAGATAGCTCATGGAGAAGCATGTTGGGAGTGATTTCTATGGTGAGTGGTGTTGTTTTTCTTGTCAAAAAGATCTTGTTTGTTTAAAATTGTACTGAGATGTTTGCATGATTGTCATATTTAAGAGGGTAACAATAGACTTGAATACACAATGGATAAAGAAACTTTGTGATTATTAGATAGAAAACCTTGTGGACTCTTTGAAAATAAAAATAGTCAAGAAGTTACATAAATGCAGTTGTGTAATGTTAGAAACAAGGATTTGCAATTGTGAGGTAGAATCTTGTACAATAGGTGACTAGAATATCTAAGTGGGAAGACAAAATGTATGTATAATTAGTTATGCACAAGCATTGAGACTTGATTACAAAAAATATCAATTTTACATAATGGTCTCATATCACTATTCACGTTCTCTATTGACTTTCATGAATATAGGCACGTAAGGAACGTTGAAGGTCTCACACAATTCCTGAGGTGCATGTGCAGGTCGCTAAGATGTCTATATGCACTTTGTTAATATGTGTGTGCATCTAAAACTAGGCGCATGCGATAGGGATATGACACAAAAAAAAATTGAGGTTGTGTTACTGCTCAAACTCTCATTAAAGGGAAATTCCTTCCCTACGCAGGAGATCTTGGGGGGAACTACTAGGAAAGACACCCACTATCACCTCAATGGCCTCACCTATTTACTTTAAGGATAGGGTTCTTAACCTAAGTAGGGTATTCCAAAGGTTCAAACTTAGTGTAATCGTTGAGTTGAGAAGGGGAGCTTCGAGACTTTATTTGACTAGAGGTTTGGCAATGTTATACTCTCTGAAAGGGTAAAAGAAAATATGGGTAGGAGTGAAGAATATGTTGATTATGAACAAGATTTTGAGATATTTAACCTTAGAAAACAATGCTCATTCATAAGTGCTCAGAAACACGAAGTGTGTATCTTGCTTAATTATAATCATAAAAATTCCATAAATGTATCAAACAAGTATTCAATTATCAATAGCATTGTGCCTCATTTAGCACTACGAACCATTACCATCATCTAGTGATTATGCACCAAAAACCAATATGATTGAAATAATTATAGAAAGGAAACATTGTATACATTGTTGTTATCAAAGAAACAAGGATAGCAAAATTATATCAATTCAATGAGTTTTTTTATCCAATGGAAAGAGGACAGATATGTGCTCAATGTATAAAATTTGTCATGCAACAAAATGCTCCAAAATTATAGCAAGAAAATCAATGAGAAACGAGAAGTTTGTAGGAGCTTCTACCACAAAGTATAACCATCAAATATGTCAATACCCAAACAAGTAAAAACCAGTAGACTGTGTTGCAATAAATATGTTGATATTGTGTGATAAAGGGAAACAGATAGGGAGATACACCAACAACCATATTCTTTGGCACATTCAAGTCATAAAAAATGATGAGACTATGTGTTTAGTGTTCATGTTTATGTGCCAAATACCATGAAGAAGCACTAAATATCAGTGCACATTTGCTAGAAGAACTACAAGTTTTCTATGACTTCATTTGACTTTATCTTAAACCATAGATTTTAAAGAGGCCCAATGTATATTAGTGTTTAGTGTTCAAATACCATTGTAACTACACTAGGTTTCAATTATTCAACAAATATTAGGATCGACCCACAAGTTCTAGAAAGATACACATATAATGAACTCAACATATACCATCCACAAAGAGATATACTTTAAACTCTGCATATGAAAAAAAAAAACTCAAACCATGCTAGATTAGTGTGATGTTTTGGCACATTTATTAGGTCATTGAAGATTTTTTTTCATCAATTTGGTTTTAAGGTTAATATAAAGAAAGGAAAGAGAAATACGTTGCAATAATTATGATCTAACAAGCATGAAATTCAACCCCTATCTAGATTAAACCATTATCAATGGTACTTCAAAAATATGAGAACTTGCATATCACCACACATTCATAACTGAAGCAATGAATTAGAACCTAGAAAACCAGAAAAGAAAGTGATTTTTCAATACACAAGAGGCAATTCATTCCACCTACCTCCTCATCGATTTACCTTGTTTGTATACATCAATAAAATGCTTCAACGTTGCACAATTTATTGACAAATCATTTTAATTAGGAGCTAGACCACATGTTCCAACCATAGGCAGCCGACAACAAATAACAAAAAAAATCAAACTATTTCAAGGGTGCCTCAAAGGTATTAGGGTTATATCCAAAGGATAAACAATGAAGCTAGATAAATACCCAAACTATGCTAACACCAAAGATATTTCTTGAAAGAATCCATTAGCAATTATGAAATCCGAGTATTAATTAGATATATCAATTGAAAACCACTTAGATCCAAGCAATCTAGATTAAAAGGATGAAGCAAGCTTAAACCCTATATTGAAAAGCAAACAAAAAAAAGAAAGGATGATTTTTTGTGGTTTTTTGGTTGAAGAGAAAAATACACCAATGCCTAGGAAAGGGATATGGGGTCACTACACAAGTCTATGGGAGGATTAGGGTTTGAAAGTGAGGCAATATTGAGGTTGTTACCCCTCCATGCCTAGGGGTAGCTAGAGGATATCATGTCTTGTGGTCTGCAATGGATATCATGATCCTAACCATGATGATGATCAAAATGTCCAAAGATGGCAGCCCAACAACCCCCCTCATTCACCTTTACAGCCACATGTCAACCAAGACTCATCAAATCCAAGCAACCTAGAGTATGGGAAATGGTAAGCCATCATCACCATGAGGTATGTTAGTCCTTATTTCATGAAAAGTGTTGTGCTTAATTTGTTGGGCATGTGGATGAGGATATTTGGTTGAAGTTGGATAATGGATAATTGGCTTGGGAAATTGTGTCACTTGCTTTGTTTCACCTTGGTCAGCTTCTATGTCCTATTCCTATGTTGTCACCACCTAGGGAAAAGAGGTAGTACTGAGGGGGCTCACAAGGGTAACATTTTTGTTCCCCACCATGCTTAACATTTTCCATCCTGGAGTCTCTCTTAGTGTACTAAACTTTGATAATGGGTCATGGTCCATTCTCTCATAAGAAGAGGGGTTGAAGACCTATAGGTTGATTGCAGCTACTACTAAAAGAATAAGAAAATGATGCTAAATAAAGAAAGGAATGATAGCAAAGGACTCCCAAAATCCAGTCAAAAATTGAGCCCTACCCTTTTAGTGCTCACCCCAGTCCCAAATAGTAATGCTATATCTTGAAAAATTATAAAACAAGACTTGCAAATATGATAAGAACACAAATAAAATGGCAGATAAAGCGGTTTGGAAAAAATAACACCTAATAAAGTGGTAACTCAAGAGCAAGTGCACCCTCCACAAAGGTGCTCATAGAAATGGATTAAATGACCCCATAAGCCATGAAGTAATCCCTAAAACCATATCACTATCACACTTACTCTTGAAGGGTTTCTTTATTTATTGCTTCCCTTGGGACCTATCTCTTTACCTGGGTTCTTTAATTTCTTGTATAGGTGGCACACCTAATAGGGTTGGATGAAGGCCCTCCCATACTTAAATATGTCAACTCACATGGGGTCCTGGGCTAGTGTGATGTTTGAAGGGGATACTGAGGTGATTTGTTTACATGGATTATATCTTAAGTTACAACTTACTTTACATGATTTAAGGATAGATGTTTCTTATGAACCTTGTCTAAACTTGTCTTACACTTTGCTTTGTTTTGGATGGCTCTGACATGGTTCTTTGAGGGATGTCTTGGGCTTGTACCTAGGACATTGTGCCTTTATTACAAGACCTTGGCACATGTGATGAATATCAGTGGTTAATCCAATGACTCACCACCCTCAGACATCAAATTTCACCTCCTTGGAACCTTCGATGATGGACAGATGGGCTTGGTATGAGAAGATTCAGTCATGAGGGCACATAAAAGGGTTAGAATACCATAGGATGGGCAAAGTACCCTAGAGGTTATTTACCCAACAGATCAGGGACATTGCAGCAGTAGACAGTCAAACACATTGTAGAGATAAGGTGAAACTCCCACCAACCTAGATGTAGCACTCAAATCTTGGATGTTGGCCCTATTTGATGATGATGGCATCTTCTAGGGTTTGATGGAGCTAGAGTTTGGTGGATTCCTGGGGTACTGATGATGGTTGGCATGATTTTGAGTAGGCAGAGACATCATTTTCCCCCACTCCATGATATATTGGTTCCATGTGGCCTTTGAATCCCCCCCTCCTTGCCTAAGGAGGCTTTACGTCTCACACGTGTGGCTCCTTTATATTTTTTTTCATTTATTTCATTTTATAAAGGGATAATGGGGGGTCAACCCCACTTTAATTGAACAAATTTTATGTTGTGTGGAAACATGTGTAGCGCTAGCCTCATATACAAAGGATAGCACTCACTTTCATTTGATCATCATCTTTTCCTCACCATTAAGAGGAGTACTTATGAAATTTTTGGCCCCTTGGGGGTTATTGATCTTTCTCTCTCATGTGCTATGTTTGGAATGGATCCCTTGTGGATGGTTTGTTCATTTTGGATGGATATTTCTACAATTAGGGTTAAATGTTCATGGTTTCATGGATGAAGTAAGTAATCTTCTACAATTCTTTGACATGTTGTTGATGTAAATGGTGAAATTGCTATTTTGTTACAAGAAGTCTTGTTTTGTTGAAACCCTAAGAGAGGAACATAAGTTTTTCTTCCTCTCACAAATTTTTAATTGTCCGAGATTTGTGAATTGTTCTTTCTAGGGTTAGAACCTTAAATCCCTAAAGTCCTAGGACTTCAAGATTTTCTCCCTAGACAATTGATCTTTAACCTAGTTGAAGCTACAAGAAGGGAGAAACGATATATAGGGCCCAAAAGTGCTTGTACCCTTCCTTCTCCTCAAAGTACAAATATTAAGGCCCGAATGTGGTTGCACCTTAAGGTTTAGAATCTACCTCTTGGTTTCAATGAGATCAAATTTCAATATTGGATGCATTTGAGACTCCATAGTTCTAGCATGATAAAGGCACTAATCTAGAAGCAACTCATGTGGTGAAAGTGATGAATAAAACACTTTTTTCAAATCTCTCAAGTGTTATACTAACTCCACTAACTCTAACCCTATCAAACTCACTATATTATTTGATGTTGTTATAAAAATTTGGCACGGCCATCTAAAACTACATTAATTTTTTGCATACACTCATCTAAAGGTGGCCTAACTTGTTCAGAAATTTGTTCTAGAAATTGAATAATGTTGTACTTGATGAATGCTTAATTTTCATGTTAAATTGCTATATTTTTGAGCATTAATTTTTTATGTTGTTGCAAATTATTCATTGTTGTTATAAGACTAGTTTATTTCTGCAATTTGCAATAGCCATAGCTACTTAACTTTTCTAGTGTCTAAAATAGGTCATTATTGCATACTTTGGCTTGGAAGTTGTTATATATATGTTGCAAAGTGTTATTGTTATGGGAAGGTACAACAAACTACATCACAACTTATCTTTCCTTCCTAGACCTAGACCAATCAATCGGTGATCAAGATAGGGACTCATAGGCCTGGCTACTAAACTTGAAAATTGATCCCTTGAGGCCACCAAGGAATCCTCCCTTGTGGTGGACCCCCTCCATCACTAAAATGAGGGAATATCCTACTAAGATGACAGTGGTAGTTTCTTCCATAGTTACACACGATTTGTGTATCTCTTGGTGGGATTTACATAAGTACAAATCATGTGATAACAGAGGGCACCTAAGAGGATTGTCTATCAAGCATTACTTAGGGCTAATAGGGTTCTTCAAATTTAAATGGGGGGATTGGTCATCTAGGGAGCCTCTCCAAGTACTACCAAGGTGATCTCAAAGCATGGTCATTACAAGAGAGAATAGCCCCCAAACGTCCTACCTTGATGCAAAAGAACAAAAACTTCAATGGTCAAAGGGATTAAAGAAAGAATTATATACCTTATTTGCCCCTCCAAGTGGATCAAGATGCACCTCTTTGGCCTAGTAGTAGCTCTATCCTCCAACAAACTTGAAAAATATTCTATCTAAACCCTTGAAAATACCCTAAAACATCACATAAAAGAGTATAGATGCACAACTTTGTAGGAAAGTTTTATTGTTAATCTCCAATAAACAAAAATGAGAGAGACATTCTCCTTTTATAGCTAAGGAGCCTCCTCAATACAATGAGTAATACAATGTTCTATCTCAAAACCATGAGCAAAACCCATTAGCCCAAGTTAAAACCATGGGAAAAGTATATTAAATGGGGACAAGTAACCCTCAAAATCCTCCAATATATGAGCACCCCCTCAAAAATGGTCCAAAGTGCAACTAATGATCACACATGTGAGTGAAAATGGGGCCAAATCAAATGTGCCCTCCTCAAGAATAGTCAACATCCCTCAAATTGAGTGAAGCAAAGTTCAACTAGGGACCCAAAGACTAGGGCACTCCTCCAACCAACTCCTAGAAGCAAGGAAGTGGACATATCAACAAGTAACAACCTCCTCATGCATGACAACATCCCATGTGTGTGGGATGTCAAAGTGTAGAATCCAATGAAATGAAGTATGTGTGACATCCTCGATTAGGGTGCTTATCAAGTAAAGCATTGTGGTTAATGCCACATCATCCTGTAGTCAATATAACAATTTGTAACCACCTCCTAGGATTCCTCAAAAGCATTAATAAACTCACTTGTGTGGTCTAAGGAGGGAATAATAATGCATGTGTGAGTTAAACGTCCAATTGGGAAAGGAGGCCAACTCTGAGTTGTTCATGTGGCAAGTGTGATGACATGTCATCCATGTCATGGCTCAATGCATTGTCACATATCTCAAGGTAGTGACACATATCCCAATGTAGTACATAGATCCCAAGGAAACTAGCATATATCTCAATGTCTATAAATATGACCAAAAATGAGTACATGTATCCTAATGCAACATCGTGGATCCCAATGTAGTTTCATGAATCCCCATGCAAGGTACCCACTTGGATTTATGGGTCTAAATTCTTGGAAAGCTATTAAGTAATGCACACTTAGTGATTTTTTTTAGCACAACATAGTAATAAGGGTTAGTTTTAATATTTTCCTAAATTATACCAAGGAGTAACAACATTCACCCGCATACATGTGACAAGCCCTAGGATATTGAATATTCCCTAATTCCCTAGGTGCAAGATCGGTAATGTGATAAATAATTATGGAAAAGGGAAGGGGAAAAACTTCATGGTGTGACCCTCAAAGTCATTTTATGTGCACGTAGATATTTTCATTTTATTCATCTAGATTTTGTGAGATAGGATTTCATACAATAGCCTTCAAGAATCCTTAGCATTGAGTTACATGCCCTCGACACTATTTCTTACTACCCTATTTTTTGTTTATTTATGTGTTAATTTTATTGAACAAGTCCCTTTTTCTTAAAATAATCATAGACAAGCTAGGGACCAGGGGCATTGGCCTCATAGCAAGGTGGCATTTCTCAAGATTTTATATTTTTGGATTTTGACATTATTGTTCTTCACCTCTAGCCTCTTTGGTTTTATTAACTTAGGTTTTCTTTATTAGACCTCTTTGATGACATTTGAGAAGTTGTGCAAGATCAAGATAGACTTTTATGGATGGAATGAAGTGAAATGGGGAGAGTAGAAAGTGCTTAGTATGGTTAGAATGTGGAAAATGCTACCTTGAATAGTTACCCAATAGTACAAATTGACCTGAGAAATGACAACTCTACTAAAGGAAAACTATGGTCCCCAAGGTACAACGAGAAAAATAATAAATCCATCCATGTTATGAAGTGATATCAAATTTAATTCCAATGTTTACCACTTTCGTGACTAACCAAGAAGTTATAGCATCACATACAAATAAACCACCAATACATATATCAAAAGTAGATCATAGTGAAACCATAATGTACCATCCATAGTGCATTTGTCATTTGAGGAACAAGGGAGGAGGATCAGATATACCACAGCTAAGATAGCACAATCATACACCTAATGGAGACGATAAGAAGAATTATTTGATCTGAGTCTGAGTCTAGAGATGATGAGAAGAATTATTCGAGTCTGAGTCTGGAGAAGATGAGAAAAATATCTCAAGCAAACAACAACATGACACCCTTGTAAGCATACCTTTGAAGTTGTCACCCCTTGGGGGGTAACAGGTTGTACAGTTGTACTGGGACAACTTGGACCCCATATGCCCCATTCATGGGTTGGTGCATACAACTTTGTGCACAACCATCTATGCGTGTGCTCAAATCACAATACTATTAAAGATAAATTAATGTATAGATTCCATTAATGCAAGGATTACAAATCTATTTGTAAGCATAAAAATATGAAAATAAAGTCATAATTAATTATAGGGGACTCAATTTAGCATAGATTATTAGTGCCTAAAGGATTCTAGATATTTCAACTACCAAGTATGTGAATAAAAATGTTGACAAAATATTATATATGTTACTCCATTAAAAAAGTGTTTTGTTCTTCATATGTTTCTCTATATATGTATTTTGTTATTTTTTGAAATGTTAAGTTTTGATTTATTATTAGGTTTCTTTTCAATTTACTAGATAACCATAGCGTAGATAGGATCACTCAAAGAAACACAATCACAAGATACACAACATTTATCCTGGGAAACCCTCATGTGGAAGAAAACCCAATAAAAACTTCCTTAATATAGATAGCCAAGGCAATAAACCAAAACACTAGAAAATATCCAACACTGAGTAATGTGTCTCTCTCTTCCTTCTTCTCCCAAATGCAGCTACCAAACTTGCGCACTTGATGAGTGAGTGAGATAATGAGGTGTTGGCTTCCTTTATTTATACTGGCTGGCAGGTGTTGGAAAGGTGTCACACACACCCACTACGACAACCTAGATTTTTTCGTCTTTTTCTTCGAGGGACAGAATCCCCGAATTTATATGGGGCCTAGCGCAGACCATCCCTTTCCTTATACTCCTCCAAGCGACCACAACTTGGCCTTAGCACAAGCACCTTTCGCAACTCACGAGTTGGGATTCAAGGCTCTCGACTCCTCTTTCTCCAAACATTGATACCCGAGACGTGATACAGGTATGGCTCCCTCCTCACTAGCACCTTCTACATGTAACCATAGGCTAGGCTAAACACTAGCACTACTCACAACTCGTGACTTCACTAGTTGGAGTGTTGAGCCCTCTTGCTCCTCCTTTGTGAATCCCTGAGACACGAGAGGTCAATGTTACATGGAATCTACCAAGCGACGCGTACACACCACTTGTATTCTCCACTATACTCTTCTTACGAGTTGTGTCACTGCCACCCGTCGCACGACACCTTGGCTCTCAGCGTTTCGCGACCTTAGCGATCAAGGTGCAACTTCTTCATCCTACAAAACCTCAACCCATGACAAGTCAACAATGGGTTGACTCTTTCCCAAGTGACATGTGTCCACCACCTGTCACTCGCTCCCACCTTTCTCTGGGTGCTTATTGTTACGCCACCTGTAAACCACACGGTCCCCACCTAATGGATGTGCCACCTGTTCACATGATCCCTCGGTGCTCGGCACTTCATGACTTCTACAGTCGAAAGGAAGTTCTTTCAACCTTTGAACCCTTGATACGCGATACCACACGAAGGTTATGATCCAACGGTTTTCCCGTGGCTTGGATCCAACGACCACGATCACATCGTGATTTTGCGAATCATGAGTTCGTGCAGTCCTACCCTTGACCACTCCAAGTTGTGAGTCAGCGAAATGTTACTCTCTTTCCTGTGAAAAGGCTAAGATCGATGGTAAATAGAGCTCCATCAGATCCTTGGATCTACGGTCCTGGATCCCATCGCTACTTGCGAAGGCTGAAAGGGTCAAGGTGTTAACACCTGCACTCCTTCTCTAGATCCATCGGTCTTGATAGATCTGGGATATTTCCAAAAGGATTTCGATCGTTCGTCTACCAAACGATAGGGTATTCTCTTTCTATAATTGGACTCGCTATCCCTTCTGAGCTTGAATCATGAAATTCAACCTCTCAGAGCTTCAAACTCCCACGACTCCGAGACCTTAGAGAGATACTCTTTCTTGCATAAGGTTTCCAGACACAAATCGCATGAACCTTTAGACGGTTCTTGGGCAATTGTCCCTGATCTTAGTCAAGTCTCTGGGTAAAGGTTCGGTACAGTTCCAAGGTTTATGGGGTAATTCCTGGGGAAGAGTACTCTCAAGGAGCCTTCCCAGAATATTACGAGAATCAAGCAAACAAGATGATTCTCGGTGGAGAAAACTCATGCCCCAGACTTAATCATTTGTACAAAAACCAACTATGGCATGTAAGAATACACATGCATCCATTATTTCCAGTCTAAAACACCAAGCAATCATTCCACACAGAAATTATTAGGGGCATATAAACATAAGCATGTATTCATGATATTCAATTCGAAATACAAGGCATAAAACACTTATCAGATCCACTAGGCGTGATGCAACTACTGAGAGGGGTGATTGTTTCCACCCAACCGTAGGCTCAGTGACTCCAAACAGATTTACCACTAGCCACCCCCGAGTTAGACCATGATGCTTTGAGATTCAGTCTCCTACTTCCAGCTCAACAAAAGTCAAGGACGAAGGTTACTCTCCTTCTCCTTATACAGAAAAATAATCCAGGACGAAGGTTACTCTCCTTCTCCTATGTTCAGAACTCCCTGTGTTTTCCAGATTTTCTCCAATTCTCTTCTGCAATCCACCGTCACGTACGCTCTCTCCTCTACCCTTTACCACACTTCCTCTCTTGCCTTTTCTCTGCATTATTGTGTGTGGCGTGAATTTCCCTGTCTGTGGTCAGGTCTGAGAGATTTTACAGATGGGCAGTTCACCCCCATCCCCTCATTAACTCTTGAGGAGCCTCCCCACCTACCAATCTAACAGGAAATCCATTCCAGGGACAGAGAGTTGTTTTGGTCTTTGAGCAAGTAAAAACCAGTATAGTATTGGCTCGGTGGAAGTTAATGCAACCATTCTAGGTCCCTTCCACCATCTCTCATTAGCCATCATGGTCTCTTTTAGCACATCCCCCTCCCAGTAGTCATGCAACACATATTCATAACATAATTTACATTCATCTACCTTTTATACAAAGGTCCTTCAAATCAAACATTCACACCTTTGAGTTTGCCATAGTTCTTGGCCAATATAGTTATTTTTACAGACTGGGGGAAACAGGGTGTTACAAAAGGTGTCTCTTCACTAGGCAAGGTTGACTTGTCTTCTTAGTGGTTAAAACCACTTAAATTAGGCATGGGGGATGACTTCTTAATTTTCATAATACAATTAGGGTTTGACCAATCCACAAAAGGGGATTTGGTCAATTACAATGCCCGACATGATTAATCCACAAAATGGGATTGATCCACTACTACATATGGGCATAAATTTCCATGAAACGTTTCCATGTTTCTTACATTCGTCAAAAAATATGTAGTAAGTTACGCATTTTTTTCATTTTTTTATTAAATTGGTCATGATTATCGTCGCTATTGCAACGAAATTTCTTCGCTATAGTGAGGAGAAAGGTGGATGCAGAAGAATGTGATGTGGAGAAAGGATTATGGAAGAATGTGAAAAAATATAAGTTATAAATGATGAGAGTGACCAAAATTCTAAGCATATAAAACCCCTTTTTGAACTCGGCCACAAACTCCTTTTCCATGGGTCCTTGGACAAAATTAGGGATATGTTGGGCATAAGACCTCTGATTTTAATTCCATGTAATTATGGATATAGAATACATGGCATGCAATTTCCAAAGACAATTTGCACAATAGCTTTTGATGCATTTCTCATGTACTTTATAAAGTAGAATGAGAAACTTGGCATCCTAGTGGGAGTTTTTTTAATGTTGTGTTTTCATACTTCTTCAACTATGAATCAGATCATGTTAGTCCCAATATGACTAGTGACCTTGAAAAACCCATCTCAACCACTTTCTACACTTGAATTAATCATTTGTCTTGAAAACACAATTCCACCTCATGTGGTTGGCGTCATGGGACAAAACAACTTTTCATACTTTTGAAATTTTGAATTGGGTTCTTTTAGCTCCAACATGATCAATGACCCCAATAAAAATGTGTGATTCACTTCCTACATTCAAATATATTATTTAGTTGATTTGCAAAATTTGGCTCGAGGTGGAACCCATAGGTAAAAGGGGAAATTTTGGGTAGTGAGCCTTTTTAGGTGACAACAACATATCTTTTTGTGTGTCATTTGTGAATTGGTAGTGGTTAATTTCCTTCACCCCTTTCACTATATATATATATATATAT
>ML776742.1:1888243-1909420 GCA_009831015.1 Picea engelmannii | reverse complement strand
TAAAAAACATAAAAAATACAAACAATTTTTAATATATATTAATTAAAAAAAAAAAAAAAATCAAACAAGCTCCAACTGGCCACACCCCATGCACGGTCATTCCACACCCATCCTACCAAGAGTTCATTCCAAGATATTAGAGGCGGTCATTCCACACTCATGCGCGGTCATTCTGCACCCTTGCACACCCCTGTGCGGTCATTACACACCCTTGTGCGGTCATTACACACCCCTACACGGTCATTCCATACCCTTCCCATGTCATTCCAAGATATCAAAAGCGTCGAGCACTAGAGATAAAGACAGAGAAGGAGAAGGAAGCCCGTGGCATTCCAAGTGACAATTGTCATGAAGATAAAGGGACAAAGAAGGAGGAGGAGCTAGGAGAAGGAGAAGGAGCTAGGCCAAGAAGGAGAAGGAGCTAGGCCAAGAGAAGGAGAAGGAGCAACAGAGATAGAGAAGGACTAGGTCGAACATGTCTCTACCAAAATTGGTATTTTTTTCAATTTCTTCCTTTTCTAGTCAAAGGTTTCTAAAATCAATAGGTTTTGTGTGCATCTAGAAAAGGAACTACAAAATCCATCTCACCCTACAAAATCTACTTACATAACTCCTTCCCCCCACAAAAATCCCCCTAACAAAATCAAAAATAAAAGCCACCCTACAAAATTTGCTTACATGACTCCTTACCCCTACAAAAATACCCTGAATGCCCTTCATGCTCTAATAATACTAGTGGATCCAAGGCAACACCATATACAACATATCAAATATAGGCAAAGTCACAAGCCCATGAGGCACAACTTCCGATAGATAGGTTTGAAGCATCAATGGGCATTTCTCTCATTCCAACTAAAGTTGGGTGCACTATATTGTCCCATACAAAATAAAATTCAAAAAGAGTATTCAAACAAAAACAATTGACTATATCTAGGGACCTTATTAGAGAAATACCCAAAGGGTGCCCAAAATAATATGCTCTCCTTCAATGCTAGGTTTCATGGTCTATTCTAAAACTAATCGCTAAAGTGGGTGGTCATAAAAAATAAGTCTAGCCTCCTACTAATACAAGAAACTCTGTGCACACAAACAAATGTTTAAAATTACTAAAGAAACAATTGTCACATTGGCCATTTTGGTAGTCATCTCACTAGGGAATTTAGGAGGTTTGAATATGGGGTGGAACTCATCTATGGTTTGTTCTTACCATTATTTAACCCTCATCACATTCTAGGAACTTTATGCTTGAGAAATTCAATTTTGAATTGGACGTAATGAACTACTATGGACAATTAATCCCATGGATGAAAACTCTTATGGATAGAGATGAGAAACTTTACTATGATATGCATGCCCCTCCGCATCATGGGGGATGATTTCAAATTCATTAATTGTCACATATA
Organism: Picea engelmannii; assembly: GCA_009831015.1. Classification (NCBI taxonomy): domain Eukaryota; kingdom Viridiplantae; phylum Streptophyta; class Pinopsida; order Pinales; family Pinaceae; genus Picea; species Picea engelmannii. The sequence continues at coordinate 1,908,017 of ML776742.1, read as the reverse complement.
AATATAAGGTACACATGCTCAATCTAATCCAATATAAAACTATTGTGTGCATATTATGGATTGAAACCACTTGGTAGATGCAGATCAGCCTCTAAATATAGAACCTCTCTCGACAAATCACAACATTGGTCAAAATGTCATCTCAAAGCAACTTGGTAGGGTTTTTATTAAGGAAGAATTAATCATGAGAGTTGGTACATATAGAGCTTCAACCTTGAAGGAGGCTCTATCTAATCACAACCACATACTACTTGAATTATCCATTGGTGAAAAGAAACCCCGATCCTCATTTAAATTCAACTCACACTAGCTCTCACATGAGGATTTTAGGAACTCATAAAGCAAAAATATGTTGAAATATCATTAGAACAAGAGGAACTCACAATGTCTATCTTTCTGAGGAACTTTATGAAGGTTAAAAATATTTCCAAGGATTCAGAGAAAAACCCTTTCAAGTAAGCATATGTCACTACTACATATTGAAAATTTTGCAACAACCACTTGCTACGAAAGTACTCTTTCGTCACAACATGCAAGAGAAAAAGTTCAAGTTTTTTAAATCCACCCCATATTCGTCGCAATCTCGACACATGTAGTTTGACCAAATTATTATGGTCAATGTTCATCACAAGAGCGATGACTATACTTTGTCCATCGCAAGAGCGACATATGACTTAACCTTAAAATTGACCGTTAAAAATGACCTAAAATAAATAGGTAAAAAAATAAATATTTTAGGTCGTTGTCACGCAATTGCGACGATAGTGACCTAAAATTGCACTATAAATATTTGACGATTCAAATATGTTGCGACAATCTTGCTATAACAACAACGGTTCTGAAAGGGTATTTTTGTGCAGAAGAATGTCGCAGAATGTCATTAGAGGTGGGGAAAAAAGTAAAGCGGGTAAAAAGGGTGATGGTAGATGTTATTGCCCTTGTAAAAAATGTTGCCTCAAACATCCCGTAAGAATTTTAATAGCAACAGCTACAAAACATTGTAGGAAATATGGTCACATTGATGGTGGATCGAATGAATATTATCCCATGGTAATTAGCTATATATTCATTATCTTTTTTTATTTTGTCAATTTTATATAAAATTATATATATGTATATATATTGTTTGAATGTTTGTTATAGTATACACTAATTTTGCATGATTGTTTGTAATTATAAAGTTAGAGTTGCTCTCTAACTTTCCGCGGAATATTGCACCAAGTATTAGTAGAAACGATGTTGTACAAGCTGAGGATCATCATCATGACCAAGAAAATGAGGATCTCATGGAAGAAGATGATGGGACAAATCAAGTTAATGATCCCATGGAAGAAGATGATGGGACAAATCAAATGATCAAAGATTTTTTTTCGTAGCCGGATGAGGATGGGGAAAATGCTAGTATTTATGATGAACCTCTATTAGAAAAGGCAAATAAACAACTTTATGAAGGATCAAGAGAAAATATTCTCTTCGCTACATTGTTGCTAGTGAACTTAAAGGTTATGAATAATTTTTCAAACACTTGTATGACACAGATACTAAGGTATGTAATATGTTTCATCTCATACTATACATAAATGTTGATTTTTTTTATTTGTTTTTAGTGTTAATTAATGTGTAAAATAAGAATGCAATTTTTACGATTAATATTCTTACATTAACTAGTTGTTTGTTATTTTGTAGATTGTTAGGTGAATTTTTGTTACCATCGTCAAATATCTTACCTCGCACATATCAAGGTTTGCATGCCATTATGAAAGACATTGGAATGGATTATCAAACTATAGATGCATGTCCTAATGACCATATTATATATTATGGACAACATGCTTTGAAAACCGAATGTCTGTAATGTCTTATCAGTAGATATCGAACCGATCAAGTAACAAAAAGGGTGCCTCAAAAGGTTCTTCGTCATACTCCCATAATTCCACGTTTGCAGTGATTGTTCAGGTGTGAAAGCATAGCACAATTTATGGATTTCCATGCATGTAACAAAAGTGGAGATGGTGTTCTTCAAATTCCTGTCGATGATTCTTCATTTAGGGAAATTGAAGAAAAATGGGCAGATTTCAAAGATGAACCTCGAAATGTTAGGTTTTCATTGGCAGTTGACGGTGTTAATCCATTCGGAGAGATTAGGTCTATTTACTCAGTGTGGCCTATTTTTGTTATCAACAATAACATTCCTCCTTGGAATTCAATAAAGAGGGAGCACATAATGTTGACAATGATTGTTCCAGGTATTTGTTTACATTAATTTTTTGAATTTAACATTTTCATTTGTTTCAATTTTTCATAATATATTTTGTTTATTTATTTAATTATATATATTACATGATATCATTCCTTTAGTAATTATGTGTAATTTCAAACAAATATTAGGTAAGTACCAGGTTAAAGATATGAATGTATATATCGAGCCTCTTATCGATGAGCTACTAAATTTATGGGTTGGCATCACAATGTATGACATATGTAAATCAATCCGGGAGAAGAAATTTAAATTCCGTGGAATACTTTTATGGACAATTCATGATGCCCCTGGATTGTACTAACACATTTTTGTGGTATGTATAAGAATTCTAATATTTCTCTTTAATACTATATAATATTTTAATGTTATCATGGTGCATGTTTACTTTTTAAATAATCTCATTGTATAATTGACATTAATCCATTTCTGCAGGTCTTCAAACAAAGGGTAAATTTGCATGTCTAGTTTGTGGCCCTAAGATGAAGTATATTCATTCAAAAAGTTTAGGAAATATGGTGTTTGATGAGTATAGGCACCTTCTTCCTAAGAACCATAGGTATCGTACTACTGAAAAACATTGTTTCAATGGGAAAGAAGAGATGGGTTTAAAACCATGAAGAATGACACCTCACCTATGGAGGTTGGAATATAATAGAAATTGTCAAGGTACTCAATTTCATAATGTATCGTAGACCATGTAATGTTTTGAATGTTTATTTTAATCATTGAATTTATTTTACCATATTTGATAATTATTTTTTTGATTTCTTTTATGCTTCATGAAGGCCGCAATCATCATGAAGGTATTAATAATGGGCTTCCACGAGGAATGAAATCTTATCCCGCTCAATTCATGAGGTTTCCCTTCTATGAGGAGCTAAAAATAGCTCATTTGTTTGATACAATGCATATCAGGAAGAATGTGATTGAAATGTTATGGCGAATCATAGATGGTAGGAGGGACAAAGAAAAACTTGTCAAAATTTGTACTGACATTCAGGAAGCCAATCATGCAATGCGAAGTGTGATCCTATATTCAAATAGATCAGATGGAGTACTAGACCGAAATAACCTTCCATGGTTATTAACAGAGCAACAAAGCAATGATGTAAAAGAGGTCATTCAAACAATTAAATTTCCCATGGGTTTTTCTTCAAACATAAAAAATATCTTAACGAAGAAAGGTGAATTTGGTGGGGTAAAAACACATGATTGGCATACCTTCATTAAGGTAATAATTTTGGTATACATATTTATATATATTGGCCTTATAGATCTTTTATTTTTTTTATTTTTGTTTGTCTACTTTGGTCGAAACAAATAACGATTCATTTTGTTGTTATAGTATGTTCTACCACTATATCTCCCAAACGACTTTGACAACAACGTCAAACAAGTTATATATGATCTTGTAAAATACATGAGGTAAGACGTAGTTGTGATTTATATGCAAAATTTTCTTTCAAATTATTGTTGTACTTAATGACACGTGCTTTACTTGTAATGTAATGTAATATATTATATTATGTACTTATGTTGAAACATGTTATTTTCTTGTGTCACGATCTGATGTAGATGGTTGTCATTGAAAGAAATCCATGAAGATGATATAAAGTATTGGAAGAGAGAAATTCCTCGTCTAATGTGTGAAATGTAAAAGTATATACCTCCTACATTTTTCAATGCAGAAGAACACTACCTCATACACCAGGTTGAGGAGATTGAAATTTGTGGACCGGTTCACACAAGGTCAATGTGGATGGTGGAGAGGCACTTGAAATCATTGAAGGCATTGGTTAGACAAAGAGCACATCCTGAGGGTTCTATGGTGGAGGGATATATGGTATATCAATCCATGGTGTATATTAGTTAGTATCTTCCTAAATTAGCAGCGCCAACTATGCATGCAGTGGATCGCATTTGGGATGTGAACTCCATCAAAAAATTTGAAGATCGGGAGCATATATTGGGGAAAGGTAGAATGAAAAAAATGAAAGGTAATATATTAATAATTGTGAAAATTTATATTATTAATACATACAAAGTTTCGTTTTTGTGTATATATGATCATACTCATTAATATATTAATATAATTTATTTCATAAATTATAAATATTTATAATTACCTGCATATTGTACGTTATAACTAATATTAAATATTGGTGAATTATGTTTTTTTGATTCAGTTTCTCTAGAGTGGGATGCACTGCATTTATACAATGCAAACAAACTTGACTGGATGAATGTATGGATTGAAATATGTAAACAACATAATGGAGGTAGGTTATCATGGAAACGACTGTCTGAATTGGTTAAAGAAGCTCGTCGTAACAGAGATGTCAATGTTACGCAGAGGGAAATTGATCTAGTATATGGTTTGAAAGATGGACAGGTGAGAAATTTCACCCATTTTATTCAGTTATTTTATATTATACTAATGTGACTACATGTGTACTGTATTTTTCAGATATTTTCGAAGTAGTATAAATATATGTTAATTTATTAATTTACAATGCATCTTTTACATATCTGACATTTTGCAATTGAAACACCACAAGGCTATGTGGTGCAATGGTTGTAAATTTCGCATCAAACAATTGGATGAAACAAGGAAAACTTATGATAGTGGGATAACTACAGTATTCCAGGTTACTAATGTTTCCTCTAGGAGTGACAGACATCCCCGAGAATCTGAAAATAGATACTATGGGTATTTAAACAATATACTTGAGTGTGACTTTAATTCTTTCAAATTAGTATTGTTCGATGTCAAATGGTATAGGTTACGAATGAATGAATGTGATGAGGAAAGAACTGTTATTCAACATGCCAATGGATTTCCAATGATTAAAACAGTGATGTTTGAAAGAGGACATGATCGCTATGTTTTTCCAAGCCAATGTGAACAGGGATTTTACTCAAATGTTCCAGGTGAAAGGGATTGGTCATTTGTTGTTAGATATGATCCAAGAGGAAGGCCAATTAAGTATACTCATTTACAGGAAGAAGATGATATTGAAGATGAAGAAGATGATTTGACAGAATATCAGACAGAGCCGAAAGAGCATGCAGGGTTGACTGATGAAGAAGATAAAGAATATCATGATCTAGGCGTAGGAGACAATATTGCAATTCCTGATGATGATGTCGATAAAAATATGCTCGAAAATGACATTGATGACGATGATGATATCATCAATCCTTTCAACATCGTTTCAGAACCAGATGATGATATAGATGTTGAGTTCGATGAAGAAGATCAAGATAGAGAATAAGGATGATTGCATAGATGTTGAGGTTGTATTAGGTACGTGACTATATAATATTTTAATTTGTATGAATTATTCCCTTAAAATAATTTACTTTTAATGTCATGGGTTAATTACATGTTTTTAAGTTTTATGCGACATTTTTATATCCTAGGTTACATGTTGTTTAATTGTTATTTGAAACCTGAAAATAGTTGTCAATGTAGTAAAGTACGTGGTAGACTAAAAATATCATTTAGAAACACACAATTTCATGTACCTTCATTAATTTTTGATTTTGTAGTTTCTATGCATGAATCTTAACAAGACGTTGCTTTTGATTATTTTATATTTTATAGATTGGGTTTTGGGGATCAATTGAGAGTGATGTGAATGGGAGGGGAAGGGCCATGTGAGCTTCCACCTTCACATGGTTGGCCTTGTTAAGTAGAGGATAAATTATTCTTGAAACCAAGAGAAGCTCTTTCATTTTTGTACCATCATGATCGTATAATACTTCATCAATATTGTTACCCATTTGAATCTTCTTAGAATTACCATAAACCCTATTTTTCATATGTTCTAGTAGATATGTTAATGATTCCAAGTTTCATATTTGTATTTGACTGAAGGTCTAGCTAGCATGAAAAGTATCAAATTGAGATTTCAAGTTGATAAACCAAATATGAAATGAATCGAAGCATCATTTGATATCGTCGCAAGAGAGACTAATGTAAATAATCTTGCGATGAATTTGCTATACTATTGTCGAAAAAAGTTCATCAATAATTTTATGCCATTAGTATGTAATTTTGTACAAAAATAATGGATCTTGGGGACTACACCATGGTCAAGGACTATTCACATGCCTTAACGATATGGGAGGGTTTCTAGACTCAAATTTGAGTGACACACCCACTTTCTTCCATCATCAATTCATCATGGAAATTACCATAAACCCATCTATTTTTCATATGTTATAGTAGATATGTTAATGATTCCAAGTTTCATATTTGTATTTGATTGAAGGTACAGCTAGATTGCAAAGTATCAAATTGATATTTCAATTTGATAAACCAAATATGAAATGAATCCAAGCTTCATCATTTGATATCGTCGCAAGAGAGACGAATGTAAATAATCTTGTGACGAATTTGCTATACTATCGACGAAAAAAGTTCGTCGATAATTTTATTCCATTAGTATGTAATTTTGTACAAAAATAATGGATCTTGGGGACTACACCATTTTTAAGGAATGAGGAACGAGGAATAATGAATGAGGAATGAAAATTGCATGAGGACTAGACACGTTCAACAGCAGGGACCTGCGAATGGGGCCAACATTGAAATTTTTTCAAACAGTTTCTGTATGCACTGAAATTTTTCATGGATAGACTACTGGCATGCCTTAACAATATGGGAGGGTTTCTGGACTCAAATTTGAGTGACACACCCATTTTTTCCATCATCACGACATTATGTAAATCATAAACCCTAATTTTCTTTCAGAGTACCCAATTTGGTTGACGCAAGTTTTAGGCTTTCGTCCGTCTTTCTTCATTTTGCTTTCAGGTTCTAAATTAATGTATATACAATGTATCTGCATCATATTTTTGATGAAAAATCCCTTTATTTCGTTGATTTCTTAATCAACACCATCAAGATACTAGAGGTGAGCAACAGTGACATGTGAATGGGGCCAACGTCGAAATGTTTTCAAAATGTATCTGTATGCATTGAAATTTGACCTGGATAGACTATTCGCATGCCTTAACGATATGGGATGGTTTCTAGAGTCAAATTTGACTAACACACCCACTTTCTTCCATCATCAATTCATCATGTAAACCATAAACCCGACTATTTTTCATATGTTCTAGTAGATATGTTAATGATTCCAAGTTTCATATTTGTATTTGACTTAAGGTCTAGCTAGCTTTCAAAGTATCAAATTTAGATTTCAAGTTGATAAACCAAATATGAAATAAATCCAAGCTGCATCATTTGATATTGTCGCAAGAGAGACGAATGTAAATAATCTTGCGATGAATTTGTTATACTATCGACGAAAAAAGTTCATCGATAATTTTATGTCATTAGTATGTAATTTTGTACAACAATAATGGATCTTTGGGACTACACCATGGTCAAGTAACGAGGAATGAGTAACTAAAATTTCACGAGGACTAGAGTACACGTCCAATAACATGGACCTGCAAATGGGGCCAACGTTGAAATTTTTTCAAACAGTTTATGTATGCACTGAAATTTTTCATGGATGGACTATTGGCATGCCTTAATGATATGGGAGGGTTTATGAACTCAAACTTGAGTGACACACCAAATTTCTCCCATCATCACTTCATCATGTAAACCATAAACCCTAATTTTCTTTCAGAATACCCAATTTGATTGACGCAAGTTTTAAGCTTTCATCGGTATTTCTTCATTTTTCTTTCAGGTTCTACATTAATGTATATACAATGTATCTGCTTCATAGCTATGATGAAAAAACCTTCTATTTCGTTGATTTCTTAATCAACACCATCAAGATACTAGAGGCAAGAAACAATGACATGTGAATGGGGACAACGTCGAAATGTTTTCAAATTGTATCTGTATGCATTGAAATTTGACCTGGATAGACTATCTGCATGCCTTAACGATATGGGAGGGTTTCTAGACTCAAATTTGACTGACACACCCACTTTCATCCATCATCAATTCATCATGTAAACCATAAACCCAACTATTTTTCATATGTTCTAGTACATATGTTAATGATTCCAAGTTTCATATTTGTATTTGACTGAAGGTCTAGCTAGATTGAAAAGTATCAAATTGATATTTCAAGTTGATAAACCAAATATGAAATGAATCCAAGCTGCATCATTTGATATCGTCGCAAGAGAGATGAATATAAATAATCTTGCGATGAATTTTCTATACTATCAACGAAAAAAGTTTGTCAATAATTTTATGCCATTAGTATGTAATTTTGTAAAAAAATAATGGATCTTGGGGACTTCAACATGGTCAAGTAACGAGGAGTGAGGAACTATGAACAAGGAATGAAAATTGCATGAGGACTAGACACGTCCGACAATAGGGACCTGCGAATGGGGCCAATGTTGAAATTTTTTCAAACAGTTTTTGTATGCACTGAAACTTTTCATGGATAGACTATGGGCATGCCTTAATGATATGGGAGGGTTTCTAGACTCAAATTTGAGTGACACACCCAGTTTCTTCCATCATCACTTCATCATGTAAACCATAAACCCTAATTTTCTTTCAGAGTACCGAATTTGGTTGACGCAAGTTTTAGGCTTTCGTCGGTCTTTCTTCATTTTGCTTTCAGGTTCTACATTAATGTATATACAATGTATATGTGTCATATTTTTGATGAAAAATACCTCTATTTCGTTGATTTCTGAATCAACACCATCAAGATACTAGAGGCGAGCAACAGTGACATGTGAGCGGGGCCAACATCAAAATGTTTTCAAATTGTATTTGTATGCATTGAAATTTGACCTGGATAGACTATTCACATGCCTTAACGATATGGGATGGTTTCTGGACTCAAATTTGACTGACACACCCACTTTCTTCCATCATCAATTCATCATGTAAACCATAAACCTAGCTATTTTTCGTATGTTCTAGTAGATATGTTAATGATTCCAAGTTTCATATTTGTATTTGACTGAAGGTCCAGCTAGCTTGCAAAGTATCAAATTGAGATTTCAAGTTGATAAACCAAATATGAAATGAATCCAAGCTGCATCATTTGATATTGTCGCAAGAGAGACGAATGTAAATAATCTTGCGTTGAAATTTCTATACTATCGACGAAAAACGTTCATCGATACTTTTATACCATTAGTATGTAATTTTTTACAAAAATAATGGATCTTGGGGATGACAACATGTTCAAGTAACGAGGAGCAAGGAACTATGAACAAGGAATGAAAATTGCACGAGGACTAGACACGTCCAACAACAAGGACCTGCAAATGGGGCCAACGTTGAAATTTTTTCAAACAGTTTTTGTATGCACTGAAACTTTTCATGGATAGACTATTGGCATACCTTAATGATATGGGAGGGTTTCTGGACTCAAATTTGAGTGACACACCCAGTTTCTTCCATCATCACTTCATCATGTAAACCATAAACCCTAATTTTCTTTCAGAGTACCCAATTTGGTTGACGCAAGTTTTAGGCTTTCGTCGGTCTTTCTTCATTTTTCTTTCAGGTTCTACATTAATGTATATACAATGTATCTGTGTCATAGTTGTGATGAAAAATCCCTCTATTTTTTTGATTTCTAAATCAACACCATCAAGATACTAGAGGCGGGTAACAGTGACATGTGAATGGGGCCAACATCGAAATGTTTTCAAATTGTATTTGTATGCATTGAAATTTGACCTGGATAGACTATTTGCATGCCTTAATGATATGGGATGGCTTCTAGACTCAAATTTGAATGACACACCCACTTTCTTCCATCATCAATTCATCATGTAAACCATAAACCTAGATATTTTTCATATGTTCTAGTAGATATGTTAATGATTCCAATTTTCATATTTGTATTTGACTGAAGGTCCAGCTAGCTTGCAAAGTATAAAATTGAGATTTCAAGTTCATAAACCAAATATGAAATGAATCCAAGCTACATCATTTGATATCGTTGCAAGAGAGACGAATGTAAATAATCATGCGACAAATTTGCTATACTATCAACGAAAAATGTTCATCAATGATTTTATTCCATTAGTGTGTAATTTTGTACAAAAATAATGGATCTTGGGGAATACACCATGGTCAAGTAACGAGGAAATAGGGACGAAATTTTCATGAGGACTAGACATGTCCGACAGCAGGGACCTACTAATGGGGCCAACATTGAAATTTTTTCAAACAGTTTCCGTATGCATTGAAATTTTTCATGGATAGACTATTGGCATGCCTTGATGATATGGGAGGTTTTATGGACTCACATTTGAGTGACACACCCACTTTATTCCATCATCACTTCATCATGTAAACCATAAACCCTAATTTTCCTTCAGAGTACCCAATTTGGTTGACACAAGTTTTAGTCTTTCGTCGGTCTTTCTTCATTTTGCTTTAAGGTTCTACATTAATGTATAGACAATGTATCTGTGTCATAGTTGTGATGAAAAATACCTCTATTTCATTGATTTATTAATCAACACCATAAATATACTAAAGGCGAGCAACAATGACATGTGAATGGGGCCAACGTCGAAATGTTTTCAAACTGTATACGTATGCATTGAAATTTGACCTGGATAGAATATTCGCATGCCTTAACGATATGGGATTGTTATTGGACCCAAATTTGATTGACACACCCACTTTCTTCCATCATCAATTCATCATGTAAACCATAAACCCAACTATTTTTCATATGTTCTAATAGATATGTTAATGATTCCAAGTTTCATATTTGTATTTGACTGAATGTCCAGCTAGCTTGAAAAGTATCAAATTGATATTTAAAGTTGATAAACCAAATATGAAATGAATCCAAGCTACATCATTTGATATTGTCGCAAGAGAGATGAATGTAAATAATCTTGTGACAAATTTGCTATACTATCAATGAAAAACGTTCATCGATACTTTTATGCCATTAGTATGTAATTTTTTACAAAAATAATGGATCTTGGGGACTACACCATGGTAAAGTAATGAGGAATGAGGAACGGAAATTGCATGAGGACTAAACACGTTCGACAACAGGGACCTGCAAATGGGGCCAACGTTGAAATTTGTTCAAACAGTTTCTCTATACACTGAAAATTTTCATGGATAGACTATTGGCATGCCTTAATGAAATGGGAGGGTTTCTGTACTCAAATTTGAGTGACACGCCCACTTTCTTCCATCATCACTTCATCATGTAAACCATAAACCCTAATTTTCTTTCAGAGTACCCAATTTGGTTGATGTAAGTTTTAGGCTTTCGTCGATCTTTCTTCATTTTGCTTTCAGGTTCTACATTAATGTATATACAATGTATATGCATCATAGTTGTGATTAAAATTCCCTCTATTTTTTTGATTTCTTAATCAACACCATCAAGATACTAGAGGCGAGCAACAGTGACATGTGAAAGCGGCCAACGTCAAAATGTTTTCAAACTGTATCTGTATGCATTGAAATTTGACCTGGATGGACTATTTGCATGTATTAATGATATGGGAGGGTTTCTGGACACAAATTTGACTGACACACCCACTTTCTTCCATCATCAATTCATCATGTTAACCATAAACCCGACTATTTTTCATATGTTCTAGTAGTTATGTTAATGATTCCAAGTTTCATATTTGTATTTGACTTAAGGTCCAGCTAGCTTGCAAAGTATCAAATTGATATTTCAAGTTGATAAACCAAATATGAAATGAATCCAAGTTGCATCATTTGATATCGTCGCAAGAGAGATGAATGTAAATAATCTTGCGACGAATTTGTTATATTATCGATGAAAAAAGTTCATCAATAATTTTATGCCATTAGTATGTAATTTTGTACAAAAATAATGGATCTTGGGGACTACACCATGGTCAAGTAACGAGGAACAAGGAACGAAAATTGCACAAGGACTAGACACGTCCGATAGCAGGGACCTGCGAATGGGGTCAACGTTGAAATTTTTTCAAATAGTTTTTGTATGCACTAAATTTTTTCATGGATAGACTATTGGCATGAATTAATGATATGGGAGGGTTTCTGGACTCAAATTTGAGTGACACACCCACTTTCTTCCATCATCACTTCATCATGTAAACCATAAACCCTAATTTTCTTTCAGAGTACCCAATTTGGTTGATGCAAGTTTTAGGCTTTCGTCGGTCTTTCTTAATTTTGCTTTCAGGTTCTACATTAATGTATATACAATGTATCTACATCATATTTGTGATGAAAAATCCCTCTATTTCGTTGATTTATTAATCAACACCATCAAGATACTAGAGGCAGCAACAGTGACATGTGAATGGGGCCAACGTCGAAATGTTTTCAAACTGTATCTGTATGCATTGAAATTTGACTTGGATAGACTATTTGCATGCCTTAACGATATGGGAGGGTTTCTGGACTCAAATTTGACTGACACACCCACTTTCTTCCATCATCAATTCATCATGTAAACCATAAACCCATCTATTTATCATATGTTCTAGTAGATATGTTAATGATTCCAAGTTTCATATTTGTATTTGACTGAAGGTCTAGCTATCTTGCAAAGTATCAAATTGAGATTTCAAGTTAATAAACCAAATATGAAATGAATCCAAGATGTTTCATTTGATATCGTCACAAGAGAGATGAATGTAAATAATCTTGCGACGAATTTGCTATACTATCGACGAAAAAAGTTCGTCAATAATTTTATGCCATTAGTATGTAATTTTGTACAAAAATAATGGATCTTGGGGACTACACCATGGTCAAGTAATGAGGGACAAGGAACGAAAATTGCACAAGGACTAGACATGTCCGATAGCAGGGACCTGCGAATGGGGCCAACGTTGAAATTTTTTCAAACAGTTTTTGTATGCATTGAAATTTTTCATGGATAGACTATTGGCATGCCTTAATGATATGGGAGGGTTTATGGACTCAAATTTGAGTGACACACCCACTTTCTTCCATCATCACTTCATCATGTAAACCATAAAGCCTAATTTTCTTTCAAAGTACCCAATTTGGTTGACGCAAGTTTTAGGCTTTCATCGGTCTTTTTTATGTCTCATCAACCTTTATGATTTATCATTGTTTGGTCAGTTGTTATTCATTGAGGGGATAAGCTGGGGAATTCTTGAAATTTCCTTGAGCTCTTCCAATATTKCCTTGTATTTTATTCTTGTAAATGTCGTCAACTATCTACCATAACATCTAAGAAAGGAAATGATTTTTCTAATGGAATATTCCCACCAAATTAGAATTCAACCTTTGTCCCCTCRRGKCCTTRGACTTAGCTTMCATATTTTGGGGTGGATAACTTCCCCCAMTCCYYTATTGAWCAACGGGTTAGCTTCCATATTTATAGGACCATGCAAATAATTCTTTCTATTCTTAAATATTTTAATTGCTTGGCTAGCAATTMTATCCTCCACTCAATTCCTGTTATGATGTGTTGAGGTTCATTCTTCATTTATACATTAATTTTTTAGTGGGTATACGCTCCTTGTATTTAAGAACAACTTAGTTAGTATGGTCATGGGATACCTTCATTGAATTTTACATTTACCAGTGGTAACATTGGTCAAGTTGTGTGATGGGTAATTTTCCTTCTCATCATTCACTTGAGTGCATTCTTTCCTTTGGGTTTAGTTATTAGTTTTTATTCTATATTATAGTAACAAAAAAATTAGATTATCCATCATCCAATGCTACAATGATCCACTATCAAATGATTTATTACCTCTAAGCAATCATCTAGTTATACTACCCTTTCCCTTTGCATTCATATAGTTCATCTTGCCTGCTTCTAGAGGATTCACTAAAAATAGCCAACTCCTCATTCACTATTGAAACTTATTAAATCAATAATTATTCAATATTCTCTTGTTTTTTAATGCAATTGTGTTGGCTCACTAATCATCAATGACTATTTCTCCTTCTTGGTGGTTACAATTTTGGTTTCTCAAATTATTTTTGTCTCCATTATAATTATTATTCTATAATCACCATCTAATATCATTAAATTGGGTAGAGTGAGATCTTATATTTCCATATGAAATTGAAATCATTAATAGTCCAATTGATAATGTTGCATTGATCCTTGGAATATATTGAATGAATTCAATATGAAATGTTCATTGATCACCTTGTCGAAGCGATTGATGTATTTTATTGTCAACCAACAACTATAGTGGCCTCAATTTTGATTTCTCTAACTTTCCCCATGTATCCTTCATCATATTGTTTATTATGGAACCATCATCCAATAACATATTGGTTAGAGAGCAATATCCTATTTCCATATGTATTTTTTTTCTCCATCCTTGTCTAAGATCATAATATTTGTAACCTATACTCCTTGTTTCATCGTATCAATGAATTTTTGGTATTGATGTCATTAATAGTCTAATTGATTGTCATGATAGCCCTCTGAATATGTAGAATTAATTCTTCCCAAGTTTCTCATAGATCACCTTGCTTAAGCCCTAGTTATAGCTTTTAGCATCTATCAACTCATTGTTCAATAATGTGTAGGTCAACATGAATTATAGCCATGAACTTTGTATTCTCAAGATTGTAGGGCCATGTTCTGGTAGGCTTTGATGTTGTTTCAGTGCTCTTCATGTCAAAATGTTGTATTAGGGGTTATGGTAGTTAAGCTCATTAGGAGTTACAAGTCAGATAAAGGTTACATTGGTTTAGAATTGTGCTTTATAGGGATTAGGGGTTAATGTTTATAGGGGTTAGGTATGGCGAGAATTAAGGGTTAGGTGTTAGGGATGATAAGGGTTATAATGTTATGGAGTAAAGTGGTTATATGGTTTGAGTATTATAAGGATTAATGTTTGTGATATATAGGTATTAGGTAATTAGGGTTAATAAGTCAAGATTTATCTATTTGGGGTTTATAAGTTAGAAATTATAGAGGTTATAAGTGATTAGGGTTAACATAGGTGATAGACTAGTACTAATAATGGATAGATGTAATAGTTAATGTACATGTTTGGGGTTATTTTTAATGTTTATGCCATTATTATAGTTCTTTACATTTCAATATATAAGAGCATCATAAGAACAAGATCACTGAGAAATACACATTCACAAGAGACACAACATTTATCCTGGGAAACCCTCTAGGGGAAGAAAACCCAGCAAAAAATTCCTTATCATAAATAGCTTATACAATGTTCAAGAGATAACTCAAACCAATACAGATAGTCCTCTCCAAGAGATGTGCCACTCTTCTTCTCCTCTCTCCAACTTGTAATTGCAGCTTGCCTCATAAGAGAATGAGCAAGTGAATTGTGTGTTTGAAGTGAGGCATTGGCCTCTTATTTATACTTTACTAGCACGTGTGAAAGATCACAACTGGCAGGGCCGACCTCTCACTCTGGGTGGGTAAACCCACCTTTAATTAATTCTAGGTCTTCCATAATAATTGTTGGGGCTGACTTCTTATTCTTCCCTTTGTAATTGTCCAATGACCAATCTGTAAAAGGGGATTTGGTCCTTATACAATTATCGACATGATTAATCCACAATGGGGATTAATCCAATAATAATAATAATAGTAATGACATGATTAATCCACAATGGGGATTTAATCCAATAATAATAAGAATGCTCTTCACAGTTACATTATTTCAACACTCCCCCTTAACAAGAAGGGTATTCTTCATCAGCATCAGATGAGAGAGGTCTGCATTATCAGTGGCATCTGGAGGACAGTATCGTCAATATCATATTGAAACATTGGTTAGCATATTTACGAGTCATTGGAAGTTTTCTTCATTAGCAGCATCATCATTCTCGAAAGAATTCTATCATCATCTGCATCAAATATGTATCAGAAAAAATGATACCTCATCACAGCACTAGGCTGGCACATCACAGTACTACACTAGCTCAATGTTACAGTGGTTAAGCTAGTAGCTCAGTGTCAGTCACATCTTGCTTTACATCTAACAACTAGGTCAAAAGAAATTAATATCATCATCTCGCTTTACGTCTAACAACTAGGTCAAAAGCGAGGAATCATAGCGTCATGCTTTACGTCTAACAATGTGGTTAGAAGAATGACTCATCTTTCTTTAGGTCTAACAATGAGGTCAGAAGAAAGGAACACATCAACATCTCTCTTTACGTCTAACAACGAGGTCAGAAGCGAGGAATCATCTTGCTTTACGTCTAACAACTAGGTCAGAAGCAAGGAATCGGTGGCGTCATGCTTTACGTCTAACAAATAGGTCAGAAGCATGACTCATCTTGCTTTACGTCTAGCAGCAAGGTCAGAAGAAAGGATCACACGATGTCATGCTTTATGTCTAACAGTGAGGTCAAAAGCATGACTCATCTTGTTTTACATCTAACAGCGAGGTCAGAAGCAAAGATCACACGGCTTCATGCTTTACGTCTAACAGCGAGGTCAGAAGCATGACTCATCTTTCTTTACATATAACAAATAGGTTAGAAGAAAGGATCACACAACATCATGCTTTACATCTAACAGCGAGGTTAGAAGCATGACTCATCTTGCTTTACGTCTAACAGTGAGGTCAAAAGCAAGGATCACACAGCGTCATGCTTTACGTCTAACAACGAGGTTGGAAGCATGACTCATCTTGATTTACATATAACAACTAGGTCCGAAGCAAGGATCACATAGCGTCATGCTTTATGTCTAACAACGAGGTCAGAAGCATGACTCATCTTGCTTTACGTCTAACAGCGAGGTTAGAAGCAAGGAACACATCTACTCCCCCTTTCAGGGAGGGTCCTTTCGGACTATACCAAGCTTATCTCGAAAGTGTTCAAACTTTACATGAGATAGAGGCTTAGTCAACACATCAGCAACATGTTCATCCGT
This sequence comes from Picea engelmannii, assembly GCA_009831015.1. NCBI lineage: Eukaryota > Viridiplantae > Streptophyta > Pinopsida > Pinales > Pinaceae > Picea > Picea engelmannii. The sequence goes on along the minus strand of ML776742.1, from coordinate 1,890,911 downwards.
GCTAATGTACTAGAGCTTCAAGGCTCCTCTCTGTACCATGTCGCAGATGAAATGATAGCAGATCTCTATGTGCTTCAACCTGTCATGGAACACAGGATTCTCTGTCATTTTAATGCATCTTTGATTGTCACATAGAATCACGGTTGCTCTCATCTCCAAATCAAATAGGCCTGTTAGCATATTTTGAAGCCATATAGCTTCGCAGCTAGCAGAACATGTGGAAATGTACTCTGCTTCCACTGTGCTGAGAGAAATATTGGATTGCTTCCTACTCTGCCACAAGATCATGGCTCATCCCAAACTGAAACAGCATTTGGAAGTGCTTTTTCTGTCAGCAACGCTTCCTGCCCAATCTGCATCAGTATATCCACTCAGTGTGAAGTCATGATCTCCATCATATCTGAGACCATAATCCACTATACATTTAAGGTACCTCATCACATGTTTTGCAGCCACTAGATGAACACGTCTGGGCTCTACTAGAAATTGACTTAAGGTGTTCACTGCAAAACACATGTCCGGTATGGTGTTCGTCAGGTACATCAGCAATCCAATAATATGTCTGTACAGAGTGGCATCTATCAAATTTGACGAAGTATCGACCAGCAGCTTCAGCTTTGCTTCCATGGGTGTATTCATGGACTTGCATTCTAGCATCTCAAATCTCTTTAAGATTTTGACCGTGTACTTCCCTTGATTAAGGAAGATCCTTTCTGGACTCTGCCATACCTCAAGACCTAAGAAGTAATGCATTAGGCCAAGGTCTTTCATTTCAAATTCTGTGGGAAAGTCTTTGTTTACATTCAACGATGAGCTTTTCTTCTCCAGTTAAGAATAAGTCATCCACATACAGTAGTAATATTAATGGTTCATTATCCATAATTTTGAAGTAGATATTTGAGTCTGATTTACTCTTGGTAAATCCTAAGCTCGTCAAGAACTGTCTATACGGCCATACCAATCTTTGGGAGATTGCTTCAATCCGTATAAGGCTTTATTCAATTGGAAGACATGAGACTTCCTATATTCAACCTCAAATCCTTGGGGTTGCTCTATATACACTTCCTTTTCGATAGCACCATTTAGGAAAGTTGTCTTCACATCCATCTGGTGCAGCTTCCACTTCATCTTGGCAACAAGAGCTATAATGGTTCTGATCGAAGTGTATCTGGCCACAGGAGTGAATGTCTCTTCATAGTCAATGCCTTCCTTCTAGGAAAAGCCATGAGCAACAAATCTTTCTTTATATTTCTCAATACTTCCATCGGCAGCATGTTTTATTTTGGAGAGCCATCTGTAGGATACCCCATCTTTATTCTTCAATATGGGAACTATTTCCCATACTTCGTTCTTCATTATGGATTGGTATTCCTCTGTCATGGCATCTGCCCATTCTTTTATCTGAATGGCTTCTTCATAGTAGGTAGGCTCTTCATCTGGGAGATCACATATCAAAGTCGTGTAACTGGAGAATGGCTTTGGTCTTTTCACCTGTCTCGAGGTTCCTTCTGGAACACCATACTTCTCTCCATATTGAATAAGCTCTCTTGCCCAAGCAGGCTTTCTTTTATGGGAGAAGGTCATTTGAGGAGGTTCTTGAACTTCTACTATATCATGGTCTTCTAGAAGTTCCTTATCAAAGGAAGTTACGACTTCCTTCATTAGTTCTGCAGCTCTAGGAACCTCCCTCATTGATTCTGCAATCCTAGGATTTACAGGTTCCTCTTCATATACTTATTCAAGCTGGCATCTTCTTGATTTATTAAGTGTTGCTTCTTCATCAATGGTCACTTCCATGTTGATCTCAATGTGGCAGTGACCTGGTATGTATATTCTGGAGGCCTTGGAGACCCCACAAATATTCCCTTCTTTCCTGAAGGGTTCTAGCTTGTTTCTTTTCTCTTTCGGTATACGAATAAACATTGGACAACCAAATATTTTGAGATGGCTTACCTCTAGCTTCTTTCCGGTGAACATCTCTTCTAGTGTCTTGAGCCCAAGTTCACTATGGGGCAATTGGTTCTGCACATAAATAGTTGTCATTGCTGCTTCTTCCCATAAGCACATAGGAAGATCTTGATCTTCACAGCTTCCAGCATGGTTCTATTCTTCCATTCAGCTACATCGCTTTGTTGGAGATCTTGATACCAACATCTTTGCAGATATTCATGAATTCTTTTGAGGTATATTTTCCTCCATTATCTAACCTGAGTATCTTAATATTCCTTACAGAAGGGTTTTCTATCAAGGCTTTGAATTCCTTGATCTTGTTGAACACTTCAAATATATCCAGGTCTTTTACGAGAATAATCATAAATGAATGATACATAGTATACATACCCATTAATGGAGGATGATGGCATTGGGCCACATACATCTGAATGAATGAGTTCTAAGACTCCTTCTGCCTTGTTGTCCCTCTTCGGAAATGAGTTCTTGATGTTCTTCCCTTGCGCACATCCATTGCATATGCCTTCTTGATCAACCTTGATTTCTGGTAAACTTGTGACAGCTTTGCATATGTATGGTAGCGCCTTGTAGTTGATGTGAGCTAATCTTCTAGAGTTCACATGGATTCTTCAATAGAGTGGGTCATGGAAACTTCTGAGTGACCCACCTTCTTCTTTTCCACTGATGATTGCTTCATTTATGATCTTTCCTTTAGCAC
>ML776742.1:1860370-1887877 GCA_009831015.1 Picea engelmannii | reverse complement strand
TAATTTATCTGAAGTAAAGATTAAAGGTAAGGAATACAATACGAAATGAGGTCAACACTCTCATAGTGTTGTGACCAAGCATTCTTCCATGGCAATCTGAAACTAACACACAAGGTTTCTCCTAGAGGAGATGTTAGTTGTATTAGGCAAAGAATATACCTCTATATTCTCACATGCTATCAAGTATAATACTTTATGACGATTTCTATCTCAACTAAAGTCATCAGCTTGTCAGGTGTACCTTTGAATCTTGATTAATCAAACCTGGAGCCTTTTCCTTAAGAGTGAGTGCTTGCTTTTCTTCCAGGTCTCCTTCACTCAAGTGACAAGTACTTTCTTCAACCTATCTGTTGTACTAAGACAATATGTTATCTTGAAAAAAGGTTAGGTTAGAGGATAAGCTCTATGATCAACTTTTAATCCTTCTAATGATTTGATCATAGCTTCAACATGCAACACTGATCAAGATAGTTTCATAAAAAATAGATGCATTATGAATAATCACACCTCGGTTGCATCATTCCTCTGAATGTGTTGGATCTTGAGATCCTTATGGATCTATGGCAAAATATCCCTTCTCCTGCAAATACTCTTTAGGGTTTAACCATTAACCATATGTGAGTACATACCTCGAATAGCATTTGCAGGTAGTGGCTCCATCTAGTAGCAGCGATAATCATTACCAAAAACTTCAAGAGTGATTGCAACTGGTTCTATGGCTGCAACTGCAATTGGTACTGCAACTACAGCTGGTTCTGAGACTGTAACTGCAACTGCAACTTAGGGTTTTATGAGGAAACCCTAATTTTTGAAACTTCAAATTTTGAAATTCTGATCGAGGGGATAGATGCATTGGGCTGAGGCGAGTTAGCTGGTGCAGTCGAAATTTCAAAAATTCAACTTTTACTCCTTCAAATATGATCTACGGATTTCTGGACTAGTGCTTCTGGTTTTCTGGTACTTCTGGTACTCTGGTACTTCTGGTACTTCTGGTAGTCTAGTTTTTTGGTTTTCTAGTACTTTGTGAAACTAGGGTTTCACTTTCTGGGAGATCTAGCCACTGAAAAGGTGTTCTCTAAGTGCCAAATTGATCCTTGGGGGAGGGCACGGCTTTCTAGGAGGTTAGGGAGCTGAAAATACTCACTTTTGCAAAACCCTAATTTTTGGGTACGGTAACAGTGACGTTTTTCCTCTTGCAAATTGTGCTTCCTTCAGGTTGGCTCTAATACCATGTTAATGTTTATTCCATTATTATAGTTATTTTCATTTCAATAGATAAGAGCATCATAAGAACAAGATCACTAAGAAATACACATTCACAAGAGACACAACATTTATCCTGGGAAACCCTGTAAGGGAAGAAAACCCAGCAAAAACTTCCTTATCATAAATATCTTATACAATGTTCAAGAGATAACTCAAACCAATACAGATAGCCCTCTCCAAGAGATGTGCCACTCTTCTTCTCCTCTCTCCAACTGGTAATTGCAGCTTGCCTCATAAGAGAATGAGAAAGTGAGTTGTGTGTTTGAAGTGAGGCGCTAGCCTCTTATTTATACAAGACTGGCACGTGTGAAAGGTCACAAATGGCAGGGCCAACCTCTCACTCTGGGTGGGTAAACCCACCTTTAATTAATTATGGGTCTTCCATAATAACTGTTGGGGCTGACTTCTTATTATGCCCTTTGTAATTGTCCGATGACCAATCCGCAAAAGGGGATTTGGTCCTTATACAATTACCCACATGATTAATCCACAATGGGGATTAATCCAATAACAATAATAATAGAAATGACATGATTAATACGCAATGGGGATTTAATCCAATAATAATAAGAATTCTCTTCGCAGTTACATTATTTCAACAGTTATAAGGGTTAAATATTAGGGTTAAATTTTCAAGGGTTTAGGGGGTTGGGATTCTAAAAATTGTAGTGGTTATGAGTCAAATGTGTTTGGGGAAATAAATTATAGTGATTATAAGGGTTAATGGCCATAGGTTCTTAGGGGTTATATGGTTACTCAATAATAGTGGTTGTATGTAATATTATTAAAAATTATAGTTACAGGGGTTTAGGCGGGATCTAGAAGAGATTTGGTGAAGATATCTACTTGTTGACATACTAAAGGAACAAAGACTCACACAAGTTGTTCTTGAGCATGAGGTTGCCAAATTTAGTGCATCCAAATATCGATGTGTTTTGTCTTCTGATGATTCATTGGATTATGAATAATCTCAATGGTACTTTGATTGTCACAAAGGTGGAATGAGTTTGTGGAGGAAGACAAATTTGATCAAGCATCATCCGTATCCAGGGAAGATGCTTCCCGACATGAACTTCACTAGCATAGTTGTCATTAGTGGAGAAGAGAATAACAACTTGTTTCTTATTAGAACACTAACAAATTGGTCCAGAGCCAAGATAAAACAAGTATCCCAAGGTAGATATTATCTCATCAAGATCGTTAACCTAGTGGACATTGAAAAATCTAAGGAGGCAGATATGAGTACGATCGGGCATGGATGGTACTCGGTTCACCATATTTACAATGGTTGTTGAGGGGGAACCAAACACTGTAATACATGTGGTGATCTTTCAGATGTTGGACCCTATCTCTGGTTGAACCAATTTCAGGGTGGGAAAGTCGTTAAAAAGAAAAGATAACTCTTCCCAGGCCCCCGATGACATCTCCAGATTTCCTAACATTGTCGTCCACCACCATGTCCTAGTTCATGAATATTAACCCAATTATCTTTCGATGTTCATGAAGAGTGCACCCTTGATACAAGGATTCCCCATCTCTTGGGATCGACTAACCAGCCATGTCCAAGTGATGTTCACATGGAACATTTCTCCACTTCACTATAAAATTAAAATATTGTTATATGTGTGTGTGTGTGTGTGTGTGTGTGTGTGTTACATATATAACATATATATGTTATATATGTTACTTATATAACATATATATGTTATATATGTTACATATATAACATATATATGTAACATATATGATATATATGTAACGAACAGAACCCAACCGCGACCTAAAACGATTCGCAATATTGCACACAGTGAAAACAGAATCTGACCGGTGCCATAACACCATCCACAGTCCACAGTAGAACACCATCCACAATCAAACACCGGCACAATAACACCATCCACCATCCGACCGGCGCATTGGACAGTCCACAGTCTAACAGAACCAAAAGACCTAACCCCATTCAACCTAACTCATCCTATTCGAACTCGGTCGACCCCATTCCAAGCATTGATCCCTGAACTTGGCCGACTCCATTCGGCCCATTCACATTCATCATGATCCAGAAAGGTATATAGATACCCTAGAAAAAGACGTGGTGACCCCAGCAAGGAGCCACAGAGAAAAAGAGTGACAAAGAAGCAAACTAGACCAACAATGGCTTCCATTCCGGTAAATTTTCCTCACTTTGTCCTTTTCAACATTTTCAGTCTGAAAAGTCTAGGGCACACATGCATCATCATTTGAATGATATATTCTATATATTCGATCTAGGGAACTATGTTTGAATTAGGTATTCTAGAGATTTGAGTTAGGGCATATTCGAATTTAAATCTATGCCAACCATCTAAAACACTTCAAGAATCCATCTAAAATACCATAACTGCAAATTGGGAAGTCAAACAGTGTGAAATATCCTACAGTCCAAGTGTTTGTCAAAATTCCACACTCAGGAATTCATATAAAATTGCTACAGCAATGAGTAAATTCATAACAACCTCTATAAACATTTCAGTGGAAAATTGTTTGACGAAAGGCCAACACAGTAAAACCAAGAAAAAGACCAAAAATAATTGAGTGGGAATTTTACAGTTTTAAATGCACACAAAGCTCTTCATTAGGTTGGTAAATTTCTTGTAGCATCATAACATTAGGTTGGTAAATTGAGAAAATTCATTTGAGGGATAATTTTTTGTGGGCAGCCCCAAACCCTCTGGAATTTAGTGAAATAATGATAATTTTGTAACCAATTTTTAGGTCTTCCCTGCTCTAAAGACCCCATTGATGGTGAGTTGTTTAACCTCTCTTACTTATTTCCTTGCTTTAGACTTAGAAAATGATATATATGATTTCCTTTCAATAGTAGAAGGCATTTTCTTGTCCATGGCTAGTCCCCCCACCAACCCCCTTGGCTCCATCTCGAATTATTTTAATGATCTTAACAAACATAAGCACTTTAGGGAAAAAAATTTAGACTTCTTCTAAGGGTCATTTGTGGGTAGAAGGGATTGTGACTTAGTCTCTTTGACCAAAACATTATTCTTTTGGACATGGACCAACTTAGTATCATTAGAAGCAAATCTCATATATACAGAGGGTACACTACATTCCCCCAGGACAATCTTATTCTAAATGATCTCCCCCAGCTCCTATAATAACTCTTTTGAGCCAGATGTTCCATCGACCCTTTTTGATCCAATTCGAGACTCAAACAACGAATGAGGACCATCACTTGTTAATTCCATATGTTTAGTAGTAGCCTCATAACCATTTGGAATCGAGAAGCCACTAGGAACATTATGAAGGTGCAAGAACATGTATGATATATACATACCTCTTTTATCTGGATATGTTGTTGGAGTTAATGTGTCAGGTTTTGTAGAATCCTTTCTAGATTTTGGTAGATGAGGATCATTCTTCAAACACCCAACTTCATGACAAAACACACAACAACAAAAAGAGTCTCCAACACTCTAATTTTTGTTGGAATTTCCAATTTCTCCATTCTGTATCCATATCCAATTTTTATAAAAGACCTTCTATAAGGTCTAATTCTATAAGGTATTCCCTGCCCATATGCCCTAAGAATTGTAGGATTTCCTACACCTTCTTCTCCCTTTCCCATACGCCCTAAGAATTGTTTTTGTGCAATATTTAGATCCCTGAGAATTGGATTGCCTACGCCTTCTTATCCCCTGCCCATAGATGTCTAGCAAGGTCAATGGATGTCCTTAAATGGATTACTTCAACCTCATGTATCTCTATTTTCCACTTGTAGTTGACTGGTAGAGAAGAAACTAGTTCAAACAGGCAGAAAAAATTAAAGAAAACCCACAGAAAATTGCTTCCATAACTGGCACAATCTTCCCTTGACTTGTGATCCATGCCAAAATCACGAGTTTGATTTGTGTTGATGGAGTCAAAATTGGTTAATTTGAGTTTGAATCAGTGACCTTTGGATCAGCTTGTTTGGAGGCTGATCCAATTCAAACTCGGAAAATTGCAATTTAAAGCGTGATTCTTGTTTCACTGAAAATAACTCTTTAACCAAAAATATCATAGATCTCCCATATTTTTGTAAATTGTATCTGTTGAAGGTAGTAGCTTTTGATGTTTGTTTGAACAAAATGACACTTGTTATGGGAGAGCCTCGAGGAATTCTTGAAGTATGTGTATACATTGCAAACTTTTTTTCACAAAATTAGGATAATATGGAGAAGATTGTCCATACACATCCAGTTGTCATGTCCAGAGAATTGCAAAATCAAAAAAAAAATCGACTCCTATATTGTATACTAGGAAAACCGTTAACAGTAGTGACACATTACAATCCATTTTCTTATTTAAAACGTGTTCAAGTTTTCTTCTTTTATTGGTTAGTTTGGTTGTGTATGTTAGTTTGGAAAAAATAAGAATTATGCTCAAAGAGTAGTTCAAAATTTGAAAAGGGTAGTTATCTCCTTGAGATAGTGAGAATTTATTTTATGTCAACTGATAAATATCAATGTTTCAACAGTCCCTTAATATTATTCTAGGTGCAACAATTGTTAATCTTTCACCTCTGTGATTCCAAAACATCATCGAGATCCAATAGTGTCATTTGTATCCTCAGAAGCTATAGTATTCCCCTTGGTAGACCAGAAGTTGTAGTTTTCTTCTAAGAGGTCATATGTTCAAATCCAGAGGGGGCTGGTAGGGTGTGTATACCTCCATAGACTTTACCAGTAAAATCGTTGGGTGGAGGGGGTCTCATACACCAATTTGGTGTTTGGCTTGGCTGTGACCTTAAAAATATATTATTATTATTATTACTACTAAAAGGAGACAGAAAAGAGAACCCCTCAATCAACACAACCATGTCCCATATCCCTTATTTTGACAAGATCTCTGACAATTTCTTGATCTTCATATATGCTCTGTCCAGCCCCATAATTTCTTTTGATCTTTCCAAGAATCTTTACTCCATCATGTTAGGAGGTCCTTATTCTCATCTACCGATTTTCATTAGCTTTTTTTCCAACATTTAATGAGTGCTCCTTGACTGGTCATATTTATCTTGCTTAGAACTATAAATACTAATCTCTTAATCACCCTCACTTCAATGTCGAAGTTAGCTACATCATTATGAATCACTACACAAATCCTTACTGATCCATGTTGATCATAAGTAATTCCAAAGTCATCAGGTCATTGTCTCATTCTAGATCACTAATAACCCTATCACTGCCTAGCATTACAAGTTCATAATTTGTTGTAGAAAATCATTTCCACCCAGGTTCTACTCTCATCAAGTTAAACACCTCTTCATCCACAACTACCCATCATACTAAGCAGTTAATCTAGTGTCATCTCTTCTTTCATACATTTTTGTTGTAGGTTTCCCTGTTGGGTCCCTTGAACCAACTATGTGTACAATATTCTTTGATGCATTTCTATTAGGTCCTTCATGGTGACGTTAACTTATTTTTCATTATTTGAAGCCATCATCTATCTTAGAAAAGAATTCCCATGTTGGTGTCTGCGTATCTTTTGATCCCAACATCTTGAAGCAAGCTGCCAAAAAAAAATTGAGGACAGAAAATAAAATCTTGAAAAGACCTAAATAACCTTCTATAGTGTCTCCCATAGTGGATTATCTTTCTGTATTATTTTCTATTTGATTTCAAAAAATCATTCTTTCCATCCATGCAAATTTTCAAAATTAATGTTTACAAACATGTATATTACCTTGCCCATCAAGTTGGTGAAGAATGACAATATACTTTGGAAAACCATTGAACATATACTTCTATCAACTGACTTCTTTGAAGTCATTGAGATAGTGGCACATAGGACTTTTGGTAGGCATTTGTTGTCTCAAAACATGTGACATCACCATATTCCCCTTGTAGTGCTATAGAGGAACTCCAAATACAATACATTATGTGGTGCTTTCTGATGGACATGGTTGTTAATTTCCGTACAAATATAACATCACTAAATCCTTAATTTTTTATAATTAGATCACCAGACAAGATGTAAGCAACCAACAATGTTTTTATTTTCCAAGCTATTAGAAATATGTACAATAGATCCATGAGTTCAAGAAGATGTTTCTTATCAGCAAGCCTGAGGAAAATATAATATTTTCTATCGAGTTTAAAATTTTGAGGCATATCCATACCAATTTTATTCCATGAAAAAAACATTATATTCAATATTTCAAAACTAAAATCATAATATACATCATGTCCTAACTATATTTCCAGAGCCATACCTCTCATCTTTCTTCCAACCAAAAAGAGGCAAAACTCAGAGAAAATTTTCCTCATAGCAGATCTTGTCTGAAATATTACAGTCATCCAGAGGCTCTAGGGCCCTCCAATCTGTTCTTAAAAGAAATTGTATATTTTACTCACCTTTGAGAAGACTCAACCCTCTACTTATTATTTACCTCAATATGAATCAAACATTTTGTAAAATAATACTGCAATGTATAATTATTTTAGTGGTGGGCCCCACTACCACATGACATTTAATCATTATTCCACATCATATCCAACTATCATAGACTCATACCTTTGTGGACTTGATGAATCCTACCATGAAGAAACATGAGAGTGTATGTGGTTGTATTTGTTGGATTACTGAGAGGGGGGGCGGGGGGGGTGAATCAGTAATCAATAATTTTAATCATTTTTAACCATATAATCCAAGTGTTATATCAATGTAGCATTATCATCCAATAACTGCAGAGTAAATAAGCAATGAACAAATGAACAATCATACACATACAGATTACACCAATGTTTTATGTGGAAACCCAAATCGGGAGAAAACCACGGAATTCTTTTTCTTATATGTCTTGAAAAATTACATTCATTGGAAGCACCAACTTCCTTTGTTTTCCAGCTGCAACTGGAAGGAGGCTCCAACCCCCTAGTTTCTCAGGCCACAACCTGAGGGAAGCTCCAACTCCCCAATTTTATGGATACAACTAGAAGGAGGCTACAACCCCCTATGTTCTCCAGCTACAACTGGAAGGTGGCTACAACCACCTGTCATTGCCCCGTCCTGCCACCCTGAAGTAGAAGTAGAATGATGGAACTATTGTCAACCTGTCACTGTGAGATATACCACTGTAAACCTGTACCAATAAATCTGAAGCATGCATCAACCTGTACCTCAACCTATAATCAACCTACACCATAAAAAAGTGCATCAACCATGCACCAACCTATACCAAACAACCTGTAATCAACCTGTACCATAAACAAGTGAATCAACCATGCACCAACCTGTACCAAACAACCTATAATCAACCTGTACCATAAACAAGTGAATCAACCATGCACCAACCTGTACCAAACAACCTATAATCAACCTGTACCATAAACAAGTGCATCCAACCATGTACCAAGTATGTACCAATCATGTGTCAACTACTCATCAACTATGAATCATTAATATGTACCAACATCATCAACTATACACCTCATGTATGTGCCAACTCATCAACTACCTGTCTCAACCATGTACTGAACATGTATCTCAACCAAAATCCCTCATCCATTTCATCATCCAAATCTGATTTGTATCTTTGTAATAGACCTTAGAAAGCACCATCAAAATAATTTATCCATCCTTACATTTCGGCCTTCTTTTCTTCACCTTCACTCAGAATTTTGGTTTAGATATCCTTGGTTACCTAAAACACCTATAGATATTCAATATTCTCAAGTGTGATTAAAATGAGAGAGCCTTGCCTCTTATTTATACTGTCCAAGTAGCTTCCTTAAAAACATCTTCTAGGTCACTTGGCCCCACTTTCCTTATTTTAGGGTTAACCCACTTCTAATTTCTCCATTAAATTTATTATTGAAATAGATTTTTTTGTATTCACTTTGAATTATAATACACTCATTACTTCACTTTATTATTTACCTTTTAAAATCTCTTAAAACACTTTGACTACTTTGACCTTTTGGGGCTTCTAGATGACATATGAGGGTCCTCCAACTTCGTAAGGCCATAACTTTCAAACCGTGAGGAGTTATGTGACGTTCCACATACCACTAAAAATGGAATGACATGTACTATCCATATAGAATATTATTATCTAAAAATATATCATAACTCACATTGTTACCCATCAAACAAACTTGGGTCCATTACCCAAACCTGGGGTCTCCAACTTCTCATGGCCATAACTCTCTAACCGTGAGGAGTTATGTTACGTTCCACATACCACTAGAAATGGAATGACAAGAACTATCCATCTAGGATAGTTTCCCTAACAAATTCACTATCCTTCATCTCATTATTCCACAATTAAGCATGGTTTCTCTTACTCTACAAAGCGTCTTCCCGTGAGGAATTTCACCATAAGGGGACCACTTTAGAGTTCATCCATATTTACTTCTTATTAACCATGAAAAAACAATAATGAGTCATATTTACATCAAAAAATATTGGGTACATTACCCAAACCTTTGTGCTACGGGGCTTTCTTCAAGGGTTGACATCAATGACAACCAACCTTAATCAACAATCTCCCCCTTTGGCATTGATGGCAACACTCTAATGCAATAATGAAATCATGTCACTCATGCTCCCCATGGAACCATGCCTCTGTCCTCTGCATCTGATAAATATGCTCCCCCTGGAACCATGCCTCTGTCCTCTGCATATGATAAATCTGCTCCCCCTGGAACCATGCCTCTGTCCTCTGCATCTGATAAATCTCTCCCCCTTTGTCATCAATGGCAAAGGTATCTTTCCACCCAAGGCTGCTCCCTCTGACTGAATTGTCCTCTTATGGTGTTTCCTTGTGTACATCTAAGACATATAAGATAAGCATTCAAAAATCATTCATTTTGGAGTAGAAATAACTCCAAGTCTTTGTTGAAGATATTCAAAGGCTTCCCTTGGAAGTGGTTTTGTAAAGAAGTTTTCCACTTGTTCTTTTGTGCCCACATACTCAACTCTAATGTTCTTTTCTGCAACCTGTTCCCGTAGAAAGTGATACTTGATTGGAATGTGCTTCGTCTTGGAGTGCATCACCGGGTTTTTGAGATACTAATGGAACTTGTATTATCACAATATATTGGAATGGGCTCATCATACTCAACCTGTATATCTATCAAATTTTGTTTCATCCAAAGAACCTGTGTACAACATGTTGTTGCTACAATATACTCTGCCTTGGCTCTAGATAGAGATATTGATGATTGTTTCTTGCTTATCCATAATACCAAACACTCACCTAAGTAGAATGTTGCTCCACTGGTGCTTCATCGATCATCAATACAACCTGCCCAATCTGCATCTGTGTAGGAAATAAGTGATAGATCTTTTCCTTTTGGATACCATAATCCAAACTCTTATGTTCCTTTGAGATATCTGAAAATCCTCTTTACTGCTAATACATGTGATTCCTTTGATGTTGTTTGAAATCGTGCCACCTGTCCAACTGCTTGCATTACATCTGGTCTAGATGTTGTCACATATAGTAGGTTGCCAATCATTGACCTGTATTTCCTCTAATCTATAGACTTTGAATCATCATCTTTGCTCAACTTACAATTGTTTTGCATGGGAGTGATAACTGGTTTGCAATCTTCCATTCCGAACCTCCTTAGCATTTCTCTGATATACTTGGTTTGAGAAATAAAAATCCATTGGTTTCTTTGATGTATCTGAAATCCCATAAAGAAGGATAGTTCTCCAAGTAACAACATTTCAAATTCATTATGCATGTCTTTTGCAAATTTCTGGCTTAACCTGTCATCATCACTACCAAAAATAATATCATCAACATAAACTTCAATTAATAAAATATTACCTTCACTTACCTTGATGTAGAGGTTGTTGTCTGCACTTCCTTTTCTGAACCCTTCTTGTTGTAGATACTTATCCAGTCTAGAGTACCATGCTCTAGGAGCCTGTTTTAGACCATACAAGGCCTTCTTTAATTTACACACATAATTTGTGTTCTCTGACAGTTGAAATCCTTCTGGTTTTTCAATGTAGACTTCTTCTTCAAGTTCCCCATTCAGAAAGGTTGATTTTGCGTCCATCTGGTACACTTTAATATTTTTGGAGCATGCATAAGCTAAAAGAAAACGGATTGCTTCCATTCTAGCAACTAGGGAAAATGTCTCTTCAAAGTCGATTCCTTCAATCTGTGCATATCCTTTACATACCAATCTAGCTTTGTTCCTTGTAACCTATCCATCTTCATTCAATTTATTCCTTAAGACCCACTTGGTGTCAATCACATTCTTATTCTTTGGTCTTGGAACCAGTTCCCAAGTGTCATTTTTCTCTATTTGATGCAATTCTTCATTCATGGCCTTATTCCAAAATTCATCCTTGTTGGCTTCTTCAAAACAGTTTGGTTCAATTGTAGATAAGAGTGCTAGGTCTGTTTGTTCTGGTGAATGGATTTTTCTTCTAGTTTCAACTCCTGCATCTTTGTTTCCAATAATTTGATCTGAAGGATGATTCTTCTGTACTCATTTGCCAGGTGTCTTTAGAGATACTTGTTGAAATTTCTCTTCTGCTTCTATCAGATTCTCTTCATCTTCCTCTTCTACTTCATCTTCTGCTTCTTCCTTGAAAAGTTGTTCCATTGATTTGTTTTCTTCTTCCTTTGATTCTGGTCTGGTCTGCTTGTTTCATCAATTGTTACATTGATGCTTTCTATAACTTTGTTTAATCTTAGATTGTAACACTTGTATGTTTTCCTTGTACTTGAGTAACCAACAAGTATTCATTTGTCCACACGAGAGTCAAACTTTCCCATTCTACCATATTCTCTTTTGATGTAGCATTTTCTTCCAAAAACTCTGAAGTGCTTCACATTTGTTGGTCTTCCTTTCCATAGCTCATAGGGAATTTTATCAGTGTTGTTTCTGAGCATTACTCTATTTTGAATGTGAAATGTTGTATGCACTTCATGTGTCCAAAATATATCTGTCAATTTGTAATCCATTAGCATTGTTTGATCCATTTCTTGTGTAATTATCATCCATTACGATAATGTTCCTTTGTCTTTGAACCACTCTATGAACCAATCTATGAATCCATGCTCTCGTCCACTATCATATATCTATCCAAACCTACTAAGTGTTCTTGAAAATCCATCTCTGTCCATACTGTCCAAGACTCTACTTGTGCAATTGTCCATAATGTTAACCCATTTATCATTATACTATCAAACTGTACTTCTGCTAATTGATTTCTCTGAATATGTCTTTTCAAACTCTGCAAGTTGCTCGAAGGATGGTTCTTTGGTCTGTCACAGCTATCACATAGACTCCCCTTGTCTAATATCCATATTACTTGGGAGTCTCTAAGCCGGATGGCTCAGAACAATTCCTTCTCTGATGTGTATTCATCATCATCTTCATTGGTAGATTCATCATCATCTTCATTGGTAGATTTATTATCTCTCTCGGCTCTAACTTCTTTCTTTCTATCTATGGATTGATCTTTCACTACAATGTCTGAAAGTTCAATCTCTTGAACCTGTCCTTCCTTTCTTTCAGTTATTTTCCAAACCTTTTTATATCTGACATCTTTCCTTTTCTCTGTAGAATTTTCTTCATCTCATTTTATTGTCAATCTTGCGATCTCTGGTACCTGGTCTTTGTTCACCTATTCTTCCCATTTTCTTATCCATACTTTCTTATATCTGATATCAGTATTCTCTTTCATGGAAGTATTGCTCATGCTTCTACAATCACTGGCTACATGTCCATAGTTATGACATTTGTAACACTCAATGTTATGTGCGACCACATAGGCACGGTTTGCTTGAACATTTCTTTTATAATCCCTACAATCTGCAACCTTATGTCCAAAGTTAGTACAATAAAAACAATGACCATAAAATAAATTTTCATACCTAGGAATGAATGATCTTCTTTGTGGCACAATCCTTCTAAATATTTTCTTTGACTGATCATGATCATGATTGAAGCTTCTTTGTGGCTTGATCATGGATGATATTATTGAAGATGTATCTTCAATAGTTTTCTTAGATTCTGGTTGACCATGATTCCTTCCTTTGAGTACTTATGCATGACTCTTTCTATTTTCTTCGTTCTTCTTTTCTAGCAACATAGAGTACTCTTCATTCTCTACAATTGATGTGGATGTTTCTGTCTCTTCAACTTTCTTGTTGATCTTGACGATTTTGACTCTTAGTGTGACAAATTCTTCTTCAATATTCTCAACCTCTTCTTCTTTATTCATTATCTGAGACTTCATGACCTCTTATGTTCTCTTTGCTTCTTCAAGTTGGATTTTCAATGTAATTATTTCTTCTTCCAATCTTCTCTCTTCTTGACCAAACTCTTCCTCAAGTTGGTTTAAGTCATTGGTTCTTTCCTTGAGATGATCCATCAATATGTTTTATCTCTTTTCTGTGTCTTCATTTTGTGCTACTATGTTGGCTTCTAAACATTTCTTTTGATATTCTAGAGTTTCTTCAATTATTTTGGCTTCTTCTAGTTGAACTCTTAAATTCTTGATGACCTATTGATCCTTTTCGGAACCTTGAACACTTTGATTTTGCTTCATCAATTCTTTCTTCGATGACTTGTTTTCTTCTCTTTCTTTCCTTAGATATTTAATTTCACTGATCAATTTTTCTTTGTAATCAACTTATGCTTCATCATACTCTTCCTCTTCTGAATCTATTTGACATGATGAGCATCTTTCTTCTTGTTCTATATCTGCATCTTCTTTGGCATTTTTTGAATCTGCGATGGGTGAAGAATATATGTCATGTAACTTATCCCAAAGTCATCTAGCTAATGAACATTTACCAACTTTTTCTCTTACCGGTTTACGTAATCCTTCCCAGATGAAATCCATTGCTATTTTGTTATTCTTCTTCAATTCCTTCTTGGCTGCAGTCTTTTCCCTTTTTGAACTATCATATCATGTATGTAACATCCCACTCTAGCGCACTGAGAGAACTTATTCCTTGAGGACACTTGCTCGCAAGTGATCCAGATTATTATGCTATTAAAACTTTTGATTTTGATTATGAGGCATTATGGGTTGATGACATGTTGTTTTACTGCATTGATATAGACAAGTGTTATTGACTCAATTTACTGAGTGTGCAGGAATTTGGACCTCAAGGATGCAGAGGCATCGATGGAACCCCTTGGACTCTGAATCGAGTCAGGGAGTGTACCATTGGGGTTTGATTGTTTTACTGTGATATTAGTGCATCTGATTAGATGATATGATATGGATATGTTCTAACATGATTTGTTGATGATGCAGGCTGACGATAGCTTGTCGACCAGACTCACATTTGGAGTAAAGGGGTCACGCACGACTACCAGAGATGTTGAGGGAGAGGTGTGGACAGCAGCCCTACCACATCCTACTAGCACTCTCGTTGTGGCTTGAACTATAGGTTAATGTTTACCTAGTTCGAGAGGACCCACGATGTCGTGAGGGCAGACTATGACAGGCGCTCACGATGATTCTAAGGAGTGCGCAATAAGGTGGGGGCCTTATTCCTTAGAGGCCCTTAGTCTCCCACAAGTTCACTTAGCGGAGTATTGACTCCAAGGGTTATTGATGTCTACAAAGTCAGTCAAGAGGCGAGTGGCACCCTTGGAGCATGTGGTGTATCCTAAAGGGCACGCCGCACAAGGAAACAGATGAGGCGAGTGGCACCCTTGGAGAACCTAGTGCTTCATGAAGGGCACGTCGCATTATTTTTGATAAATGAATGAACCTAGACAGCCTTAGGATGAGCATTGTGTTAATAATTAAAAAAAATAAAAAAACATTGTCCCTGATAAAATGTCGCCCATCACGAAAATTAAGGTCTAGGTCTAAATTATGCTAGTGGTAAAATTTTACCCTTTAAAAAAAAAAAAAAAACTGTTGGAATAAAATTTAAAAGAAAAAGGGGAATTAATTATTTTATTATTTGATAATTTAAAATATACTAATTAAATGAGAAAAGGGAAAAATGGTTAATTTCCACACCTTCCTTTTTGAGTTCTAATTAAAAAGGGGAAAGAGGGAAAATCTAAGAATTTAGGAAACTAGGAAAAGAGGTAAACATAAAAAGGGAAAAGGGAGAACATAAGGGGAAAAGTGGAAAGTCAAACTTAGAAAAGTATCTACCATTTAAGAGCTTTATAATTTAAACTAGTCTAGCAATTTAATAATAGGGAAAGCCATTAAAACCTGTAAGAGAATTCGGGGACACCTAGGAGTGATTCTAGGAGTAACTCTAGGTGGGTGAGGGAAATAAAGATAGTTAATTAATTTAATAAATTAACTTATGGAGGAATGTAGGGGATGGGGTACACTTGTACGGAGTGGAATTTTTAGGAATTTATTTTTAAAACTTTAATTAAATGAGATTTTGGAAAAGAAAGGGAGTTCGAAACTCTATATAATGAAGGAAGGAGAAGGATGAAGGATCTTCTTCTGTTGTGTAATGTTACGCTGCAAAAATATCCACTTGACTTACTTAACTTGTGGGAGTTGGGATACCCAGTTTGGTGAGGAGTGGTAGCTCGGCCTTGAGAGGCGAGCTGCGAGCTAGTCGAAATCTATGGATAGTGAGTGTGGCACCTTTGCGACTTGTGGGGCTAAGGGGGAAGAAGAGTACCCCTGGCATTGGCTAGGAGGTACCAGTGAAGTCTCAACAGTCGACGATCGGGAGTTGCACAGAGCGCGCGGGACGTCATTCAGAGTGGGCAATCAGCCAACGGTACGTCATCTTCATTTTTGCATGGTAGAATGTATTAGGACTTATGCTTGGATCTGCTTACTTAATGAAGTAAACTAAAAAAATTTTAAATGGATGACTGAAACTTTCCTTAGCCTAGATCGATGGTTGTTGACTCCCATAGCCTTCGTTTTCCCGCATGTCTTGACCACCTTGTTGTGTTGATTGTGACCATTGTGGTTGTTTTTCCTTTCGTACCTAGCTCATCAATCCTCGCCTGAGAAGTTGGCTAGGAGATTGATTTATGGTTGTCGCTTCGGCGTTAATAGACCTATGGATCTCAACACCCTGCTTTTTTGTGTGAGGATGATGAGCAAAGGACGAACCTATCAGTCGTCTACCTCCGTTGTTGTCCTTGGTTGGTTGGATCCTTTCGGTTCTCTTATTGTTGTCTACATTTTGTATTTCCATGCTGGCAATGAAAAAAAAAAATGAATTGACTCATGTCTACACTTGTATTGGTATCCTGGAAGGGGAAAAGTGTTGTTATTCCTATATGCATTATCATGATATCTTGGATACGGAAAACAAATTAATTTCTTAGTCTGTGTTTTATATCTGTTACCCTGGAAGGGGAAAAACGTTGTTATTCCTATCTGCATTGTCATGATATCCTGGAAACGGAAAACCAATTAATTTCTTAGTCTGCATTTCATATTTGTTAACCTGGAAGGGGAAAAACGTTTTTGTTATACTTGTCTACGTCCTTTCTTGGGTACCCCAGTCGATTGAAAAAAAAAGAGAAATTAGTTATGATCCCTGTCTATGTTTGATTGGGTAGCCCAGGCGAATGAAAAATGATTTCTATATTTTTAGTCTGTGTTTTGTTGGGTATGTCAGGGAAATCATAATTGTTCACTACATTGCAACGTTAATCAAACAGTGAATGTAATGGAAATCTTTACACTCTGTGAGTTTCCCATTCTGTTTTTAACTATGTTGGCCACATTCTGATTGCCCCATTCTGATTTGCCACAGGGCGAATTGTCCATTCTGTTTTTAACTATGTTGGCTGCATTCTGATTGCCCCATTCTGATTTTCCACAGGGCGAATTGCCCATTCCATTTTTAACTATGTTGACCACATTCTGATTGCCCCACTACAATTTTCCATAGTGCAAATTTCCCATTCCATTTTTAACTATGTTGGCCGCATTCTGATTGCCCCATTTCGATTTGCCATGGTGCGAATTGCCCATTCTGTTTTTAACTATGTTGGCCGCATTCTGATTTCACCATTTCGATTTTCCACAGTGCGAATTGCCCATTCCGTTTTTTAATTATGTTTGCCCCATTCCGATTTGCCACTTTGTGATTTGTCCATTCTGTTTTAATTGACATCTAGTGCACAAATTGATTTAAAATGCTATATATATTCGAGTGGTATTACATTTTGATTGACAGGTGACTTGTCTTTCCACATCCTATTTTAATTGACAGCTAGTGCACAAATTGATTAAAAACATATATGTATTGAGTTGTATTTCATTGAGATTGCCAGGCAACTTTTCAACTATACGCCTTTCATTTTTAATTTGACAGCCCGAGTATAATTACACAGTAGTTTATAGAGTTGGTAATTTTGATTTACTTTACACGACATCTTCTTACCATTTTAGACAGCCACCTCTTCTGTTATAAGAATGTCAACAGTTGACCAAAGGATTTATCAAGGAATTAATCTGGACACCAATTATAACTCATTTATAAGGTTTCGATTAATAGTTTTATTTATCGCCTTCTCATTATGTTAAACTAGTTAAATTTCAACTGGTTATTTTGAAGTCAATGTCATTTTTGGGGCAACATGGATCACTTTTAAAAACATTAAGAGTTCACTTTTTAATGAACAATGTATTTGCTGACAAGTGTTGATTTGGTTAAATGCCTATTTTGGTTCACCTTTACGATAGCTTGATGACAATAGTAATGATAAAGGTCCACTCCTTCACCCCTAGACTTCTTGCTTGACATATATCAGGATGCGTTAGACATCATGATTTTGGGTGTACTAGTCCTTTAGCTTGCGCAAGCTTAATGGATGAGAGTTTAGTAGATGCTCAGTTAAAACCTCACTAGCCCTTAGATTTGGCAGTTTTGTGCCTCGTGCCTTAGGTTGAGCTGGAAGGGGTGATGGGTCTGTCCTTACACCATAGGTTGTCCTGTAGGAAACAAGATTCCTCCGGTCCTTCATGCAATTAAATTCGAAGGTTATCTTGCATCTTGTCTACCCGTTGATTGGGGGCGTAGGCGTAGTCTTCATGTCAGTTATTTCGGTTCCTAGCTCATCGGAGGTTTCTTGAGTCTTGGTCCCTTTTTTCTTGCCAAGGTTATTGATGCATCTATCACCCAGGGAACGACATAATTCCTGATGAGGGGATCATGGTGTGCCCTGGGGGATAGCGGCGAACGAAATCTTGGCCGGAGTAGGTTCTTTTGTGTGAGTGTTGACGAGCTTGCAAGTTTCTCTTGGCACAAGGGTCGAACGCCTTCAGGCGTTAGGTCCACGCGCCTTGAGGTTCTAGTAATTTTTCGTCTAGTCCGTGATGTCGGGATGGGGGTGTTTTCCCTTAGCTTGTAGGCATGGTCGTCGGAAGGGTAGTCGTCCACCTTGTTTTTTTGCGCTTGTTTGCCAGTTGTCTTGAGCCAGTGTGTGGTGTCTGAGTAAATTGTTGCCTAGACTGCATGCTAGCATTCGTCATCAATGGTTGATTAAACTGTTGTCATCATCGCCTTCTTGCCTCTTAACTCCTGAAAAAAAATGAAAAGGAAAAAAAAAAAAACTGCTTCACTTGTTGTCGTAACGATGGGTTCGTTACATATGGTATCAGAGTGGGGTTCAACCCTGCGACTGTGGATCGCCAGGATTTCCACTACAGTAAACCTGTGAGTATTAACCCTTGTGTTAATTAAAAAAAACCTTAATGTGTCCTCGTGGTGATTTCATTTAGAGGGCACCTCTAAGGTTCACAATGTGGTGTCGCAGAAGGAGGTGTGATGCCTCCAGAAGTTCATGCACCCTCAGAATCAAACCCCCAAGGGGGAAGAGAAAGTCCTTGGGTTGGATTCGCTTGTAGTAAGGGATGAAAACGGTCTGACAAGGCCCTCCCAGGTAATGTCCAGGGCCTTGATTCACCATCGGTACTAAGATGAGGTCGGGGCACCTGTACCCATGAGGGTCCACAGCGCGCCCTAGCTAGTACCATTAGCATCCACCAAGAACTCGAGAGAGTTGAGTTCTAGAGTCCACGAGTGTCGCAGATGGCTATGTCATCGGAGCACAATTGTATAGAAGGGCGTTGTGCTTCACACACTGCATTTACGACCTCCAGCATGAAGGTCCACTTGGTGGTATTCAACTAAAGAGGAGCACTCTTCTATGGTGGAAGATGATCCTGCCACTTTTGAACATGGCCATCGACGATGTGTCATGGGAACTGATCATTGACTGGTTCCAGGAGAGGTATCTTCTGAGGAATTCATTGAGTGTCAGCTCCACGAGTTCGATGCCTTGCGACAAGGCAACCGTATGGGGCCCGAGTACGAGGCCCATTTTGGAGTTGCTTCGATATGCTCCGCACCCAAATTACCGAGAAACTTACGGTCAACAAGTTTGTGTTGGCCTTAGTGTTAGAATTCAACTTCTACTTTGGTTACCAGGATTATTGGACCGAAGAAAGTATGTTGGAATGTGGGGAGCCACATTTCTAGTGTGACGACCTGTGGAGAGGACTAGAGCATTCTGATTAGTTGGACCCACTACCAAGGGAGATTTGGGAAAGTTCCATCGGTTTCATGTAGCAGTGAATAACCACCAGGAAGATCACCAGTCGACTGCACTCGAGACATCAGGTATCGTCGTTGACCAGACCCTTAGTAATTGATAGATCTCGTTGCTACCGAGAGTTTCATTTCTGGTGCAACGCTAAAAAGGATTAAGTTAAAGGCAGTCGAACAGGATGATTTTAGCTTCGTAGAGATGGCTTCAGGAGCCAAACAGAAGGATGGAGGAAAGGTTACAGGTTGTATCCTTAACCTGGGAGAGTTCGTCACAAGGGCCAACCTGTATGTCACGATCTTAGAATCTTATGATGTCGTAATTGGTATGTAAGACGAAACGGTTGAGCTTGGTTGATGACGAGGGATGGAGACTTGTGATTGTAGGATGGAATTGGGGAGTTTCCCAGAGGTTCATCTCTTCCTTATAGCTATGGAAGAGCATGCGCAAGGGGTGCAAGATTTATGCGATCCTTGCGTTAAATGAAAAGGGATTAACGGAAGGTTTAGAACACCTTCTGGTGATGAGTGAGTTTCCAGACGTCTTCTTGGAGGAGTTACCTAGGATGCCGCCAGAGAGGGAATTGGAGTTTACTATAGACCTAAAACTAGGAACTCAACTGATAGTGAGAATGCCTTATCGTATGTCAACCCCAGAGTTACGGGAGTTGAGAATGTAACTGAAGGAGTTGTTGAACATGGGACGTATACATCCAAGTGTGTCACCATGGGGTGCACCTGTTATTTTCATACGAAAGAAGGATGGGTCATGGAGTCTCTGCATTTACTACCATCAATTGAACAAGGCCACGATCAAGAATCAATATCCGTTGTCGAGGATTGATGATCTGTTCGATCAGATGAAGGGTGTGACGATGTTCTCAAAGATCATTTTGCGATTAAGGTATCACTAGTTACAGATCAAGGAGGATGATGTCCCTAATATTGCATTTAAGATGACGTTGGGACATTACGAGTTTACTATTTTACCGTTTGGATTGACAAACACCCCAGGGGTATTTATGAGTTTGATGAATGGGGTGTTCCGCGCGTACTTGGACAAGTTTGTCCAAGTATTCATTGACAATATTTTGATTTACTCTTGGACGATGGAGGAGCATGAAAAGCACTTACGCTTGGTACTACAGTGTTTGCAAGAGCACCAATTGTATGGGAAGTTGTCCAAATGCTCATTTTATCAATTGAAAATTCACTACTTAGGGCATGTCATCTCCGACGAAGGTATCACCGTGGATCTAGCCAAGGTTGAGGCTATTATGGAATGTCCTGCGTCGATGAATGTCTCGGAAGTGTGTAGCTTCATGGGTTTAGCAGGATACTATCGACGGTTCATCGTGGGATTTTCAAAGATAGAAAATCCGACCATGGAATTGCAGAAGAAAAACAAGAAGTTTTTTGGATTGAGAAATGCACGGAAGCATTTCGGATGCTCAAGGAGTTGTGGACAACAGCACCAATACTAAAGGTCCCTGACATGGACGCGGACTTCTTGGTATGCACTGACACATCCAAGGAAGGCTTGGGCAGAGTCTTGATGCAAGATGGACGAGTGATCACTTACATCTCGAGGAAACTGAGAAGGCATGAGGAGAACTACGCGACGCATGATTTGGAGTTGTTATCCATCATTTATGCCTTGAAGGTTTGGAGACACTACCTTGTTGGATGAAAATTTGAGCTAAAGACTGACCACTGTGGACTACAACACATCTTTATGCAAAGCGACCTGAATGTGTGACAATGGCGTTGGTCATAATTGCTTAGCGAGTACGACTTCAAGATTACTTACATAAAAGGGACAGTGAACTGAGTGGCATATGCATTGAGTCAGAGACCACGCATATTTTCGGTGTTGCCTCTTCAGACGAATCTACATGAAAAGATTCTAAGTTTACAATGTGATGATCACTAGTATGAAGAGGTCGAGGATTTTATCAGACAAAACACAATGAGGTTACCAAGATTTTAAGGATTTACGTTAGACGACGATGGATTATTGAGGTTTAAAAAAAAATCAGATTTATGTACCACCAAATGACAAGTTGAGGAGCTTGATCCTAAATGAGTCTCATAGAGCAGTATACATGGCTCACCCGGAAGTCACGAAGAAGAGGGCGGACCTTAAACCCTTATTCTTATGGAAAGGAATGAAGGCAGACATAGTCAACTATGTGGCCAGATGTCTAGAATGTCAGCAGGTAAAGGCTAGACATAGACATCCAATGGAATTCTACCACCGCACGCTATTCCGGAATCGAAATGGGAGGTTATCTCGATGGATTTTATCATTGGATTGCCACTAACGGCGAGGAGACATGACTCGATTTTCGTAGTAGTAGACACTCTGACGAAGAGTGCTCACTTTATTCCTATGCATACGATGTATCAGCCACCTGACATAGCTAGAGTTTTCACCAGTGAGATTGTGAGGCTGCATGGTGTGCCTAAGATGATTATATCTGATCGAGGATCGGTGTTTACTGGATGATTTTTGACGAGTTTCCAAGAGGCCTTAGGAATCAAACTTAACTTTAGTACTGCGTATCACCCGGATACTAACGGGCAGACCGAACGAATGAACCAGACCTTGGAGGACATGTTGCACATGTATGTGATGGACCAACAAAGGCATTGGGAAGAATTCTTGCCACTAGTGAAGTTCGCTTACAACAACAATTACCAGAGCATCATTAAGATGGCGCCTTTTGAGTTTCTTTACAGGCGATCGTGTCAGATGCCTTTGAGTTGGGATCAGCTTGAGGATAGGGTTCTGGTGGGACCAGAAACGATCCAAGAAATGGAAGAGAAAATGAAAACATTAAGACAAAGGATTAAACAAGTGCAAGATCGACAGAAGAGTTATGCTGATGCGCACCATGTCGATCGTAGTTACGAGGTCGGTGGTCAAGTCTTCTTGCGGGTTAAACCACATAAAAGTTCGATCAAGTTTGAAAAAGGAGCTAAACTCTCTCCTAGGTTCATGGGACCTTTCGAGATTGTGGAGAGAAAGGGGCCCGTGGCCTATCGACTAGCCTTGCCTAATTCTTTGAGCCGCATGCACGATGTTTTTCATGTATCTGTTTTGAGACATTATATTAGTGATCCTACACATGTTATTGACATGAGTTCCTTGCAGGTGACGGATGAGGGGGCACTCATGGTTGAGTCGATCCGCATCTTGGATCATCGTGTTTGACAGCTACGGCATCGAACAATAAAGCAAGTCAAGGTCCAATGGGACAAATATAGTCCACACTCGGCGACCTGGGAGGACACATATGATATGCGCCAGCAGTTTCCATTTTTGTTTGATAGATAGACATATGATACTATGATACACTTTATTTTGGCGTTTATACTATGAAACTTCGGGATGAAGTTTAGACCAATAAGGGGTGTATGTAACATCCCTCTCTGTCTCACTAAGAGAACTTATTCCTTGAGGACACTTGCTCGCAAGTGATCCGGATTATTATGCTATTAAAACTTTTGATTTTGATTATGAGGCATTATGGGTTGATGACATGTTTTTTTATTGCATTGACATAGACAGGTGTTATTGAATCAGTTTACGGAGTGTGTAGGAATTTGGACCTCAAGGATGCAGAGGCATCGATGGAACCCCTTGGACTCTGAATCGATTCAGGGAGTGTACCATTTGGGTTTGATTT
Source organism: Picea engelmannii (assembly GCA_009831015.1). Classification (NCBI taxonomy): domain Eukaryota; kingdom Viridiplantae; phylum Streptophyta; class Pinopsida; order Pinales; family Pinaceae; genus Picea; species Picea engelmannii. The sequence goes on along the minus strand of ML776742.1, from coordinate 1,864,387 downwards.
TTTTACTGTGACATTAGTGCGTATCATTAGATGATATGATATGGATATGTTCTGACATGATTTGTTGATGATGTAGGCTAACGATAGCTTGTCAACCAGACTCACATGTGGAGTAAAGGGGTCACACACGACTACCAGAGATGTTGAGGAAGAGGTGTGGACAACAACCCTCTGACAGTCTACTAGCACTCCTGTCATGGCTCAAACTGTAGGTTAACGTTTACCTAGTTCGAGAGGACCCACGATGCCATGAGGGAAAACTACGATAGTCGCTCACAATGATTCTAAGGGGCGCGCAATAAGGCAGGGGCCTTATTTCCTAGAGGCCCTTAGTCTCCTACAAGTTCACCTAGTGGAGTATTGACTCCAGGGGTTATTGATGTCTACCAATTTAGTCAAGAGTTCAGTGGAACCCTTGGAGTACGTGGTGTATCCTGAAGGGAAAGTCGTGCAAGAAAACATATGAGGCGAGTGGCACCCTTGGAGCACCTAATGCATCCTGAAGGGCACGTCGCATTATTTTTGATAAATGAATGAACCTAGACGGCCTTAGGATGAGCATTGTGTTAAGAATTTAAAAATAAAATAAAACATTGTCCCTAATAAAATGTCGCCCATCACGAAAATTAAGGTCTAGGTCTAAATTATGCTAGTGGTAAAATTTTATCCTTTTAAAAAAAAAAAAATATGTTGGAATAAAATTTAAAGAAAAAGGGGAATCAATTGTTTTAGTATTTGATAATTTAAAATATACTAATTAAATGAGAAAAGGGAAAAATGGTTAATTTCCACACCTGCCTTTTTGAGTTCTAATTAAAAAGGGGAAAGAGGGAAAATCTAAGAATTTAGGAAACTAGGAAAAGAGGTAAACATAAAAAGGGGAACATAAGGGAAAAAGCGGAAAGTCAAACTTAGAAAAGTATCTACCATTTAAGAGATTTCTAATTTAAACTAAACTAGCAATTTAATAATAGGGAAAGCCATTAAAACCTGTAAGAGAATTTGGGGACACCTAGGAGTGATTCCAGGAGTAACTCTAGGTGGGTGAGGGAAATAAAGATAGTTAATTAATTAAAGAAATTAATTTATGGAGGAATGTAGGGGATGGGGTACACTTGTACGGAGTGGAATTTTTAGGAATTTATTTTTAAAACTTTAATTAAATGAGATTTTGGGAAAGAAAGGGAGTTCGAAACTCTATATAATGAAGGAAGGAGAAGGATGAAGGATCTTCTTTTGTTGTGTAACGTTGCGTTGCAGAAATGTCCACTTGACTGACTTAACTTGTCGGAGTTGGGATACCCATCTCGGTGACGAGTGGTAGCTCGACCTTGCGAGGCGAACTGGGAGCTATTTGAAATCTCTGGATAGTGAGTGTGTGGCCCATTTGTGGCTCGGGGGGCTAAGGGGGAAGAAGAGTACCCCTAGCATTGGCTGGGAGGTACCGATGAAGTCTCGACGATCGGGGAGCGGGAGTTGCACGGAGCGCGCGGGATGTCATTCAGAGCGGGTGATCAGGAAACGGTACGTCCTCTTCATTTTTGCATGGTAGAATGTATTAGGACTTGTGCTTGGATCTGCTTATTTAATGGAGAAGTAAACTGATTTTTTTTAAATGGATGACTGAAACTTTCCTTAGCCTAGCTCGATGGTTGTTGACTCCCATAGCCTTCGTTTTCCTGCATGTCTTGACCACCTTGCTATGTTGATTGTGACCATTGTGGTTGGTTTTCTTTCATACCTAGCTCATCAGTCCTCACCTGAGCAGTCGGCCAGGAGCCTGATCTACGATCATCACTTTGGCGTTAATAGACCTATGGATCTCAACGCCCTGCTTTTATGTGTGAGGATGATGAGAGAAGGAAGAACCTATCAGTCGTCTACCTCCATTATTGTCCTTGGTTGGCTGGATCCTTTTGGTTCTCTTACTGTTGTTTGCATTTTGTATTTCCATGCTGGCAATGAAAAAAATAAAAAAAACAAATTGACTCATGTCTGCATTTGTATTGGTACCCTAGAAGGGGAAAAACATTGTTATTCATGTCTGCATTTTCATGATATACTGGATATGGAAAACAAATTAATTTCTTAGTCTGTGTTTTATATTTGTTACCTTAGAAGGGGAAAAACATTGTTATTCCTGTTTGCATAGTCATGATATCCTGGAAATGGAAAACCAATTAATTTCTTAGTCTACGTTTTATATTTGTTAACCTGGAAGGGGGAAAACGTTTTTGTTATACTTGTCTGCGTCTTTTCTTGGGTACCCCAGTCGATTGAAAAAAAAGATGAATTAGTTATGATCCCTGTCTGTGTTTGATTGGGTAGCCCAGGCGAATGAAAAACGATTTCTATATTCTCAGTCTGCGTTTTGTTGGGTATGTCGGCGAAATCATAATTGTTCACTACATTGCAACGTTAATCAAGCAGTGAATGTAATGGAAATCTTTACACTCTGCGAGTTGCCCATTCTGTTTTTAACTATGTTGGCCACATTCTGATTGCCCCATTCCTATTTTCCACAGGGTGAATTGCCCATTCCATTTTTAACTATGTTGGCCGCATTTTGATTGCCCCATTCCAATTTGTCATAGGGCGAATTTCCCATTCCATTTTTAACTATGTTGGCCGCATTCTGATTGCCCCATTCCGATTTTCCACGGTGCGAATTTCCCATTCCATTTTTAACTATGTTGGCCGCATTCTGATTGCCCCATTCCGATTTTCCACGGTGCTAATTGCCCATTCTGTTTTTAACTATGTTGGCCGCATTCTGATTTCACCATTTCGATTTTCCACAGTGCGAATTGCCCATTCCGTTTTTTAATTATGTTTGCCCCATTCTAATTTTCCACTTTGCGATTTGCCCATTCCATTTTAATTGATAGCTAGTGAAAAAATTGAATTAAAACGCTATATATATTCGAGTGGTATTACATTTTGATTGCCAGGTGACTTGTCTTTCCGCATCCTGTTTTAATTGACAGCCAGTGCACAAATTGATTAAAAACGTATATGTATTGAGTTGTATTCCATTTAGATTGCCAGGCGACTTTTCAACTATACGCCTTCCGTTTTTAATTTGACAGCCCGAGTATAATTACACAGTAGTTTACAAAGTTGGTAATTCTGATTTACTTTACACAACATCTTCTTACCATTTTAGACAGCCACCTCTTCTGTTATAAGAATGTCAACAGTTGACCAAAGGATTTATCAAGGACTTAATCTGGACACCAATTATAACTCGTTTATAAGGTTTTGATTAATAGTTTTATTTATCGCCTTCTCATTATGTTAAACTGGTTAAATTTCGACTGGTTATTTTGAAGTCAATGTCATTTTTGGGGCAGCATAGATCACCTTTAAAAACGTTAAGAGTTCACTTTTTAATGAACAATGTATTTGTTGACAAGTGTTGATTTGGTTAAATGCCTATTTTGGTTCACCTTTATGATAGCTTGATGACAATAGTAATGATAAAGGTCCACTCCTTCGCCCCTAGACTTCTTGCTTGACGGATATCAGGATGCGTTAGACATCATGATCTTGGGTGTACTAGTCCTTTAGCTTGCGCAAGCTTAATGGACGAGATTTTAGTAGATGCTCAGCTAAAACCTTACTAGCCCTTAGATTTGGCAGTTTTGCACCTCACGGCTTAGGTTGAGCTGGAAGGGGTGATGGTTCTTTCCTTACACCACAAGTTGTCCTGTAGGAAACAATATTCCTCCGGTCCTTCGCACAATTAAATTCGAAGGTTATCTTGCATCTTGTCTACCCGTTGATTGGGGGCGTAGGCATAGTCTTCATGTCAGTTATTTTGGTTCCTAGTGTTGATACTGAGAGGGGGGTGAATCAGTATCAAGTATAATTTAAAAACATTTTTCAACTTATACTTAAACCATTCAATTATATCCAATGAGCAATGAACAATAGCATAAGAGTTACACCAATACACCACAATACACCATGCACAATATATGAGAAATAATCAATAGTTTTTGTTCAAGGGAAGTA
>ML776742.1:1813111-1823575 GCA_009831015.1 Picea engelmannii | reverse complement strand
TCATCCACTAAGCCTTTTTAGTATCATAGACCCAAAATATCCTTGCTAAGGCTGCATTTTCTTCATCACCCTATCTAAATCAAGTCCCAAGCCTAATGTTGTTACTTTAATGCCTCTTTATATCCTAACGAATTTCATACACCTCTCATTCACTTGATTATACAAAGGTGTATGAAAATCAGAGGTTCAAATGGATGTAGTAAGAAGAGTGAAGACCCTCAAGTTATGAAGAAGCCAATTTCATAAAATCTACCTTATTATAACAAGCCAATTAGGGAAGTATTGAACAATTTGTCAAGAATTAGGAAAGCCTTGTTGAACTCTTAAAGTTCTTCAAGAGCATTTTTTTACATATCCATTGTCTGAAAGAAAATAAGAAGTAAATGAAGGTATAACACAAGTTCTGATAAGGCTAAGTATAGAATTGATTTTGGATTCAATAATGGCATAGATTGTAATATTTGTCATTCAAACTTTCTTAGAAGAGGAAGTTCAACGATTGGGTGCCTTTGAGGGTCACCAAGGACCTTTTTCATCTTAAATTCTTCCATGGTTTTCAAAAATATTACAATCTAGGCCATTCTATAAAAGAGAAGACTCACACCCCAAAGCATACCAAGATAACAATAATGGGATGCCAAGTATGATATGAATCAAGTAAACAAAGACCCTAATAAGTTTCTTACATACAATAGAATCAAGTGTATTCTCCAAGCAAAACATGGGTTCCCTGAATATTTGCTCGCTAACTTATCTTCTCATTTTTTCGAGTGTTGGTAAAACTTATATTTGCATGATAACTTATCTTCTTGTTTTAATAAGTGTAGGTACCAGAAAATAGGTATCTGTCGGATCTATATTCCTCGAGTGATGATCAAGATATACTCGAAGAAGTTGAAAGTGAGACGTTTTGTACTAGATCTATCGGTTCTAGATCAACTAGATCTGAAAAGGTAAGGAAAATATTGTGTATACGCATGCAATTTTTTATTGCCAATGGAGGATCATGTAATTATGATGTTGAGAGAATAGGTGACATTGAGTTTCCCTTGAGTTATAGACATCTAGTGCAACGATGGGCACCTAAGGGGCTACCTAAAGTGGACACAAATTTCTTCATTAGTGGGAGGACCTGAAGTGTTGTTGATCGATTACAACTTAAATCGAATAGATGGAGGGGGTGCGGATATGGGGGTAAATATCTTACATACCATTCAAATCAACCTTTGATAAATCATTGTTATAACTTATCACTGCAATGTTTCAAATTTTTACTGCATATATTTCATTTTTCATTATTTATTTTCTGATATTACTGCAATATTTCATTTTTTAATGTTACAATTACTTTCATAACTTTTGTTGATTAATTTATTCTGTCAATATCTATCCAGGGTGACCATGAAAAATCACATGCTACATTTTCCCAAGGTGACCGTGGAAAGGCACCCGTTGTGTCTCGGCAAGTAAATGTTAAATATAATAACAACTTATGACTACAAAAACTAAATTTATGAAATTTCATTATTTATTTTCTAATATTACTGCAATATTTCATTTTTTTAATGTTACAGGTGAATTTCATCAATTTTGTTGATTGATTTATTGTGTCAACATCTGTCCAAGGTGACCATGGAAAATCACATGCTACATCTGTCTAGGGTGACTGTGGAAAGGCACCTGTTGTGCCTTAGCAGGTATACGTTAAATATAGTAACAAATTATGGCTACAATAACTAAATTTCTCAAATGTTAAAGTTCATCTCATTAATTTTATTCATTAATGTATTGTCGCATGGTTAGCATGGGAAGTCACCCACTCGTATTAGATCAGAGCAGGGTGACCGTGGGAATTCATCAGCCGCATAGGAGCATTAGGTAATTGTTAGTGCTTAATAATAACTAAATTTGATTACAATATCTAAAAAAAAATTATGTTAAAATTATTTTAATTTCATTTATTGTTTGATGGTTTTAGTCCAATATAGTCGATTTGGATGATGAGGAGCTTGAGGATGAAATATTTTATTCCATTGACCCAATAGCAACTATCATGAAGGCCTTGAAGAAAGAAAACATAGAATATCTATCTTTGTTTTGCAAAAGACCCTTGACACAGGAGGACGGGGAAATAATTGCAGAGCTACAAAATATAATAAAAAAATTTGGGGTAAGTGGCATCTTCACATTTTTTTATCATCTATGACAATTTCATATCTGTTTTTTTTTTTTATATTTTCTATATGATCTGATAAGGTAAAGTTTTTTGTTTGTAGGAGTTTTTAAACCCCGTGCCCCAGGAACCTACTGATCTTGCAACTGCTATAGGTAGTAGTGATGGTACAATGCAACAAAAAATTCGACAAAGCAAAGTACAAATGAGGATTTTTTACCCTCGTGAGGTTCCCCTCGAATCCATTGATGAGGGAACTGATGTTGACCAGCATGACACATTGGAGCATGATGAGACGGAGCCTAGGACTCCACATGACTCCGGAGATGAACGTATTGTAGATGGTGAGGAAGTTATTCATGGAGCAGCACGAATTAAAAGCACTGGATAACTAGATATCAACTTTATGGTGGATGATGCATGTGTTCTGATCAAGATTCAGAAGATTGAAGGTATTTTTTAATTAATTGATTCATTTTTATCATGAAATTGAAATGGACATTTGTTGAGATTATTATAAATTAATGGATAACACGTTTCTGCAGGAAACAATGTTTTCTACAAAAACTTGAATGACAAAGGATTGGAGTTGTTTTCCCCACCATTCGCACACGGTGGAATACCCAAGATAGCGAAAAAGAAAGATAAATTGATAGGCTACATGGTAAACTTGTTCAGCAATACGTTCAACAAGAAAGTGGTTACAAAGTTAGCCGGTGAGAATTTAAAATATACCAGGGCCCAATATCAGGAGAAATTGCAATTATACCTCAAGCATGAGCACCCTCCCATGGTTCCAGAGAAAGAGTGGAAGGCCCTGATAGAGGATGCAAAGGAGAACTTGTTTAAAAAACAAGGAAGAAATCCACAACCTAGTAAATCAAGGTACAACACATGTCATCTTCTTAGTGAAATATGCTCATTTATGTTTTTCTTTCTTGTTTTAAGTAACAATTCTGATATCTAATTTTTTTCAAAAATTCCATATATAGGCCACCTGACACCTCCAAAGAAACCAAGGCTAGAGTGGAAAAGCACGGGCAGCATAAACTAGGCCAGGGTGGCTATGGAAAACTAAAAGCCTGAATTGTAAGAATTAAATGATTAACTATGGTGAATATTATTTAACAATAGCGAACAAATATTTGTTTTTGTTATTGGTAATTTTAATGGTGTTATGCATTGCACTTAAATATGTTCCAAACTGTTGCCACCGAGGAGGATCTAAATCTTGGTTTCACGTACGGTTTTAAAAGTGTGATTGAATATTTGAGAAGCTTGGGGAAGACTCCAATCTCCCCAGCCACACAAATGCAGGTAAATAAAATGAATAAGGAAACCGCAGTAGCATGCTTGTAAAGTCTATTCATATTTTATTATATCACCCTTAACTAAGTATTTATGTTTGTTTTCAAGCAACAGTGCAACCGCAGTAGTGAATCTAGCGGTATTCAACAGACACCACTTCATACTAGGGAGCACATGTCCAATGATAATGGAGAGCAGAGTACCCATTCCAGTATGTATGCTTCAGAATTAGAAATATTTACTATGATTGTAAATATTTATTTCCTGACTTATACTTATATATTATCTTCTTTAAATGGAAGAGCATGTAGCTCAGGAGGGTGAACTGCAACAGGAACCAAGTGGACAAGAAATTAATGCACCAACTATCATAGCTACACAGACAGGTAAAGAGCAATATTGTAACGTTAATCAAAATAATGAAATAGATATTTCAATTATATTTCAACATATCGATATGATCATTTTCGTTGTTGCAGTTCACGCCCTTGCACAGATGCCTCCACACCCTTCTCGACGACGTACCATAAGTATGGTACATAAGCGCATGGAAACACAAACAATATAAGGACAGGGCGTAGGAAATACAGTGTCAGATGATGATTATGATACCCCAATCGTCAATTTCATGAATGTAAAAAAACATAAATCAAAGAAAAACTAGATGTATAAATTCATGACTTGTATTTGGATGTTTATCGATGTTGGTAGTATGAAACACTGTTTATATGAATTACCGCAGTATACTTCAATGTTTATATGTTCATATTTTTTTATGACTAGCCTAGTTATGCATGAATGTCTATGTGTTTTCTATATAAACAAAATCATTTATTGTGTATGGGGAATTGAGAGCAATGAAAGGGGGGGTAGGGGCCATATGAGCTTCCACCTTCACATGATTGGCCCTATTCAGTAGAGAATAACCTATTCTCTAAACAAATAGAATCTCATTAAGGTATGTGACTGCTTAAGTTTTTCTAGAGTATTTTACATAACTAAATGTCTGTTTATTTGCTTATATATTATTTACTCATATAAATAATTTGTATTTTATGATTCATGCAGGTCTTTGTGATGGAAATGCACCTCATGGACAACTCTTGTCAAATTGTATGGGATAATAGATCTAGCAAAAGGACAATGATAAGGTAAGGGTTTTAACGTGTTTTTTAAAGTATAGAACTCAATGTAGAACTTATGGAGACATAGAAATGTAAAAATACAATTTTGATTATTGTTAAGGTATTCATATTTTATAGAAAATTACTAGCATCAAATTAATGTATGAGACCCCTATGTTTGTGGGATGCATAGAGGGTTTATTCATTGTCCCACAAACAAGTGGGTCTCATACATCAATTTGGTGTCTCTCTAGGTTGTGAACTATCAGTATATTTTTGAGATATAAGTAATTTTATAAGTCGATGTGCAATAATATATAAACACATAAACATATTTTGATCAACCGTTGAAATATTTCACCTACAAATCTACTTTGGCATGTTTCTAGGACCATTTATCTCCCCATGTATATTTTGATCCCTTTAGGGGCCAAAGGGTAATGCTTAACTTATCTTCCTTGATTTTGTCATTTCCTCAAAAAAATCTTCAATGCAGCTCTTGCCCCTCCAAGTGGGCCAAAACCCCCACTATCAGCCAATAATAAATCTCCAAATGACACCATTGCATCCAATGCTTGTTCAACAAGGGGCCCTCAAATATGTATTATGTCAAGGAGCTCACAAGGTCAATTCAAAACCCAATTTACTTCATCGAGGGATACTTCATACACCGAGCATTATGCCTCCTAAATTCTAATGTATGAAGTGTTCTTCATGTATGGGCACATACCAAAAAGTGTGCGATAAAGCCTACATTATATGCCCACAAATGTGACTCCAAAACTCTGTTCAAAACCTCCACGTGATACATTACTTTATGGTGAAGTTCAAGTATATATAATATAATACATTTCCTTTTTCCTCTAGTCTTATCCAATACTTCCCTCCCCTATCTCCATTGTGAGGCAAGTCTAGCGTACTATTGCCACAGGTGTCTTGCTGCAGAAGGGTGCTCTGTCATTCCTTTTTTCCTAAGTCTTCTCCAGTGATGCACTATGGGTGAGATGATTCATGTGTTGAGGAGATGAAACGGTAGAGAACTATTGAAAAATCATGTTTAGGCACATATATCCCTCGTACGTGTTCACAAAATGTCTGATACTTCTTAAAGAACCCTAATCGAGATGTTGATCAAACTTGAGGAGCCTGAAACTATTCCACTACCTGCAATATCACAACTCCAAGGTATTAATAAATATGTTTTGTAGGACACAAAAAATAAATACACCCAGAAGACATCTAAAAAAAATCCAATACCTTTTGCTTTAGGGAGACTCTGTCCAGTGAGATGATACTTGTTAGCACAGTATAGAATATGAATGTATCATATGGGAAAATTTAACAACACTTACACACTGAAATAAATAGTAGCAACAATCAAATTAAAGGTCACATCCATGTAACTTTGTACATGCAAATTATATCCTGGGAATGCAATCACTCTAATTAGTTCCATTAACCTAATACGTATATGCACAACTTGGTAGTTATTCCACTAGCACATAGCTCATTTCACTGCTCCTTTCCAAACTATACTCGAATTGATTCTAAAGATCCCTAAAGGATGACTAAAAATAATGTGTAATCCACAAATCATACCATAGAGCTTATGAATTAGCTTGCAATATACTATCCCTATGCGGTCATAAAAACAACTCCCTCTCAATGGGAAAATGGCAATAAACAAAATGGAGAATACAATTTTGATAATGGCACCTTTTCTTAAGACCTCAATTCTACATTTTTTCTAAGCTAGGCATAACTTGGGTTGGGGCCAGCCCCAATGTTGGATGAAAGAATGATCTGCCTACTAGTGATATGAGGTCCACAATTATACAAAAAAAACTCTTTAATTGAACAAAAGTGGAACACCATTTGTTTACAATGAAAAATTAAAGAAATGAGAAGGATTATAGGATGCCTTCTTCTATATTCAAATGATATAATTTTGAATTTTCTTAGATTACATAGCAAGCAGAATCCTTGGCATGGATTCACACATGAAGAAAAGATGCCCTCAACATCAACATCACTAGGAATCATGAATTTCCTTATGATTTTAGGGTTTCTCTTTCTGTGCATCTGTATATACTTACAATGATCCTCATCCTCAACCCCTTCGTGCTTCTGATTTCCTCACTAGCATTATATCGTCGTCACCTTCTCCTCCAATTATATGCAATTGCAGATATGTGCATACAACAAATTCAATAGGCATGTACATGTAGATAGAGACTTTGGGAGGAAAGTTAGAAGATGAGATTTGTTTTCTCTTAATACACACCCTAGGGAAATTCACTAGGCATTTACCTTCATTTTGAGAAAAGTACCCAACGTAAACCAAATTTTGAAAATTCTCGAGGATTTACAACAAATGCAAATGAGTTCACTAATGGTCAATATATAATTGGCTCACTAAAATTAAGCATGTAAAAAAGTGGGATTTGAACTCAAAGGGAGAGTAACTACTTTTCTCCCAACCACTTTACCTACACCCAATTAACAATTAAAATTTTAAAATTACTATGTAAAATATATATTTTTAAATGAAAACAATAATAATCATATATTGTGAATGTTCAAATAGAATCCAAAAATAAATCAGCATTTTTCTTGAAATTTTGTGTAGAGATACAGTGAAGGCCTTCATACACATTCAGTCAGTTTTTCCTTTCCCAATCACCCCCTTCCTCAAACAAACTACATGATGGCTACCAAATTCAATAAACATCAGACTGCCTTGGACAGCATGAAGAAAATGCAGAAAAGACTAACATAAAATGGCATACCTCTTAGATTTATCAATTGCTTTCAAAATCAAATCAAAGTCCATGAAAAATATCCCAAGATGAAGGGTGTGGAAAACTAAATCCATATTTTGGCCTAAAACAATTGTCTTCCCCTAAGTGACTTTGATTTTCTCCAAAGATTTTTCCTGTAAAGAAAATTTGGTTTCTCTTCTCAAGGAATTATCATTTGAAGGATTGGAATGTGAGCTTCCTTGAAGATCTAACCCTACCATTCAACCACAAGAAGGATAGGGAATGGAGTGCATAGATCCTATGTGCATAGTCATAAGGTGTAGGCTTAAGAAGTTAGACAAGGAGCAAGGGTAACAAACAACCACCAAGGAGAAGGGAGTCAAGGTGATGGAAGGGACAGAGCAATAGGAGGGATGCATTCATTAATCATGGGGAACTTAGTACTTAGAAAGGACATTCCTGTAGGGGAAAACAAAGGCATCTGTTTTTTTCCTTTTTCCTAGTATTTGATGCATCTCTCATACCTTGTAACTATGGGTTGAATAATGTCATGAAATTTCACACAAATATATTAGGCGTTATTATTATTTAGCAGGATATGTCATGTAGATATGACTCCATGAGTATTTAGCAGAATATGTCATGTAGATATGAAGAGCTTATTGCATCAAATAATGTGCAAAAGCAATGATGCTTTTATGAAATTGCCTTTGATGTTGAATCCTGATTGGCATGGAAATCTATTTTGGTACTAGAAAAAAGTGTGGCACTAATTACATTCCAGGATCAATGAATGGCCACAGATTTTGATTTTGATTTTAACCGTAGTTTATTTGTGTTGTTACACAGGAAAATGATAAAGGCTATTATGTGTGCTTAGATTGTTGTGATAACTATTTTTTTTAATATTTTCATTTTTTTATTTCTGCAAATTTAGTACACTCTTATATAGACATTCAACTTTTTCTTGATTTGCAGGCATTGTCCCTACACCGCCTCTACGTGTGGAAATATTCTGGAAAGAAAAGGAAAATGACTCGAATTGGGTAAGACTGAAAGATATATGACAAGAATTCTCTCTAAATGTCTTGCCACAAGTTAATACATTTAGTTGAATCAAGTTGTGTTCAAGGTACTATAATGCATGTCTTGATATTTGGAACTTTTAAATAGTTTGGTACCTTTTTCTTTTACTAGGCCAGGGAAAATGAAATGATTTTTGGAACTGAAGATGACTATGCTGGGAACAGTCATGTGAAAGGAAGTTTGGATCTTTCGTTTGAGTGTTCTTTAGTGTTGCAATCACATGTAGCTACACCAAGAAGTTCCTTTCATGCAGAACAATCTGGATTTGGCTCTTTTAGAATGGTTCCTCCTCCATCAACGGATGTTTTCATCAGAAGCGGTCTATGAAGCTGGGGCTGGTAAGTATGGGATGCCTTTTCAAGAAAATTGAAATAGATCTTACACTGCCCTAGCTTTAGAAGGTTAAATACTCAATATGATTCTTTTATTTTGTGAATCGAATGATTCCAATATGTTGAATACTGATTACAACAAGCTAACCATGCAATGTATGATTGTTCTTTCATATGGGCTTACGTAACATCATCAAAATAGTTTGTGATGTTGGATGAATGTTTTCAACTAATCTCCTAATCATCAATCAACAATAGTGTTATGTTGATAATGTTAGAATATAGAAGATGGTGTGCTCATTTTACCATTGACGATACCCTCGTCACCCAACCACAAGCCGAAGCCTCCCTCCGAGCACCTTAACCTTGACTGAGAATTCTTCTGAAAGCAAACCCTAGGCTAGATAGCCAAACAAAGAGTAGTGCATCAATCCCCAAGGATAGCGCATCACAAAAACTGATCACATAGTCCCAAACCCTAGCCAAGAGATATTCAAGCCAAAATTGAGAACTTGTTGTTGTTGCAGCTGCATCAGCTCTTCCTCCAAACCTGCGCACCAAACTGCAACTGCAGTGCGCACCAAACTGCAGAACTGCAATTCTGAGATGCTACAAATGAGAACTGGCACCCTGTATTTATAGTAATCATGCTAGTTTGTTGGGATCGACTTCTCCTTCTGGGTATGTGTCTATTTAGTATATTATTATTAATTATGGCCGACTTCTTCTCTTGGAGGATAATAGCCTAATATAAATTATCTTCTTGAGCTGACAAGGCTTCTAGGGTTATTAGCCAACTCATTAGGGTTTCTCTTGCTTCCTGGAGTCTTCTATTCTCGTCAGGTTCACACGTGGGAGTAAATACCTCCCACATATACCATAATATTAACACTCCCTCCTAGCTAGAGAGGTATTTACAGGTAATGGACATGAGCACAAAATATACCATTTACCCGGTAGCATCAATATAGTCATCTAGACTATTTCATGACTAGATCATGAGCATCACCATCATTATCAGCTGCATCATCTCTCGAAACCATACTTCATCTGAGTAATTAGATATGATGTTGGATAATTCACTCTCACCGTAGAGTGATACAAGAGGAGTAAAATCTCTGAACTATTTTCCGTCTGGAAAATCTATGTTCATCATTCATCTGAATGATCATCAACTCCAATAATCTGTTGATAGTCTTCAAGGCAATTAGAACAAGAATAGAACACAACTGTGTCTATTCATAGTAGTACACAACTACAATCCAGTGGTTAACTACCACATCAAGTAACACACAAGTACTTTATCAACAACGTATAGTTGCGAACGGTGAAACATATTCACCACAGTAGTCCTCATCTACTGTCATATAGTCTTCATAAGAAACATCTGAGAGAATCCTGCATAGAAACAATGTTATGATAGAAACTGTATCATCTGTGCCAATGTTTCACTCACGTTTGTGAGATCTGAAAGAATGTTTGCCACCACAATAGTCTTCATCTGCATAGAAACAATGTTATGATAAAAACTGAATCAACTGGGCCAATCTTTCACTCACGTTTGTGAGATCTGAAAGAGTGTCTGCCCTCGGTATAGAACATCAATAATAATCATCTGGGCCACTCTTTCACTCACATCTGTGAGGTATGAAAGAATGTATGCCCTCTGTTATCACTTG
>ML776742.1:1754761-1794387 GCA_009831015.1 Picea engelmannii | reverse complement strand
AATCCCCAAGGATAGCGCATCACAAAAGCTAATTAGATAGTCCCAAACCCTAGCCAAGAGATATTCAAGCCAAAAATGAGAACTTGTTGCTGTTGCAGCTGCACCATCTCTTCCTCCAAACCTGCGCACCAAGTTGCAACTACAGTGCGCACCAAACTACAGAACTGCAATTCTAAGATGCTACAAATGAGAACTGGTGCCCTGTATTTATAGTAACCCTGCCAGTTTGTTGGGGTCGACTTCTCCTTCTAGGTATGTGTCTATTGAGTATATTATTATTAATTATGGCCGACTTATTCTCTTGGAGGCTAATAGCCTAATATAAATTATCTTCTTGAGCCAAATAGGCTTCTAGGGTTATTAGCCAACTCATTAGGGTTTCCCTTGCTTCGCGGAGTCTTCTATTCTCGTCAGGTTCACACGTGGGGGTAAATACCTCCCGTAGCTACCATAATATTAACAGATAATAGTCTAAATAAGGAAAAATAGAGTTCTTACTTGAATTAGATGAAATATTAGGATCAATATTGTGGCAAAGTTGACACCATCCTTACACTTGAACAACCAAATATAAATAATACCCATAAAATAAGAGTTAATGATATGACTTAAACTCATAACACAAACTCTGCATAGTTAGATACAATCTTGTTAGAGCGTAGGATTTGGTGTTGTGGGTAGAGTATCAGATGTAGGTATGGTTTTATTATTTTCCTAATTGTTGTTCATATGATTGTGCATGGAGAAAAATATTTGTAAAAATATTTGGGATAAATAAAGAAGACACAAAATGTAAATGAACATTGATTGAATAAACTTATATCAAAAGGAATTATGCTAGAATAGAAGTGTTTAGACTTGGGAGATCAGGAAATCTAGATACACAACTCCTTTTATTCATCGAAGTTCAAGATTAAAAAGGAAAGTCAAATTGTTACGAGTCACATGACACTGTGAAATGGAACACAAAGGACTAAAATATACGAGTATCTGACATGGGACACATGGGCCATAGTGAATGGGTGTGACCTCTATGGAACTTAAGTAATAATTGTGTTGATTAGGTCCATTACACATCATCCCTCCTTGAAAGGCTCTGCCCTTAAAGTAGGATAAGGGATTGGTGCTAGACATCAAATTTGTGCATGAATCAACAATAAATCATATTCTTCATTAGGTACAGTACTAAGGATTCTGTGTATCATGAAGATGGGGAATTCTATAGCAGATCATTGTAAGTCTTATGTATCATATCATTGTTTTCGGAGACTAGAAAACTATCAAGTTTTTGTTTTTAAACCTACAGAAGTCATCGCTATAGCGACGTGTGTTCGTCGCAAGTATGGCATCTGCGTCGCAAGCCATTGGTGGGTTTTCTACTCTGACACAGAACTTCGTCATTATTTCCGCGTGCTGTCGTCTCTATAGCGACGCATGTTCGTCGCAAGAAGGTGTACATCTCCTCTTCTTTCCATGAATATGTAACTCTTTGTGATGAACTTGCGTCTCTATAGCAATGAATGTTCGTGGCAAGAAGTTAAATATTCGCTATGGGATTCCATCTTTCTGATGTATGTTCATCGGTCTATTGACAATAGTTTTTCACAATTACAATGATGTGAACAAAAAAATTTAACATAAATATTTAGGATGATGACATGTGGCAGCCTGATTTCATCGTTGTTTCCACGAATAATCTTAGTGCGTGGATATATCAATGTAAAAAGTTCCACGAAAAATATTGTTTTCCTTCGTGGAAAGTGTGACGGATATGTGTGGCAATAACAACGAAAAACTGTGGCAAATTTGGTCATAGGTAGTAGTGATCTAATGAATAATGACTCAATAATAAATATAATACTCTTTGCAGTTACAATATTTCAACACTCCCCCTTAACACGAAGGGTATTCTACAACATTATCGGGAGAGAGAGAGAGGGCAGCAACATCTACATTATCTGGAACACTGACTAGCATATCTATAAATCATCGAATTTTTTTCTCATCATCATCGTTCATAGCATTGAGTTGGAGTAGCATCATCATCCTCATTAGCATGAGGCTAAAGTAACATCATCATCATGATTCATCTTTAGTGTGAGGCTAAAGTAACATCATTATCTTCTTTAGCATGAGGCTAAAGTAATATCATCAACATCTTTAGCATGAATCTAAAGTAACATCATCATCTTCAGCATTAAGGCTGAAATAAAAGCATCATCATCATCTACATCAACATGGATTAGTATAACACTAATACATCATCATCATCAATAACAGCACAAGGCTGATACAACATCAACAACACCAATATCACAACACGAAGGCTGGAGCATCATCAACATCAGCACTAGGAAGGAAATCTTTAGCATGAATATGGTATCTCAACAACATCAACACGAAGCTGGAAATATTCATCACGAGGTTGGCATCACAACATCAGCACAAAGTTGGAAATATTCAACACGAGGCTGGAATCAACAACATCGTCACGAAGCTGGAAATATTCATCATGAGGCTAGCATCAACAACATCAGCACAAAGTTGGCATCAACAACATTAGCACAAAGATGGAAATCTTCAGCACTAGTCTGGCATCAACAACATCAGCACGAAGCTGGAAATATTCATCACTAGGTTGGCATCACAACATCTTGTGGTACTCTGACAGATCCAAAGGATCTTCCTAGAAATCAAAATATTCCCTAGGATATAAAATCCTAACAGAGCTACCACTACTGACCAAAGCTAGCATATACATGCACAATTACTCTGACAACCCGTCCTTAAGGGCCTTTGAGATCTGTCCAGGGATGATTAGTCCCCTAGGATATAAAATCCTAACTGAGTTGCCCGCTATTGGTCAGGATACCATAGTATCATAAAAACTACTCCCCCTTTCGAGGGAGGTCATTTCAGACTATACCAAACTTGTCTCGAAAGTATTTAAACTTTACACGAGATAGAGGCTTGGTCTACAACATGCTCATTTGTGTCAACGTATTGGAGCTTTAAATATCCCCTCTACATCATATCATGAATGAAGTGATACCATATCTCTATGTGCTTCGACTCATCATGGAACACGTGTTCTTTATAAAACTTTGGTTTTCACATAGGATCACGGTGGCTTCCATCTCCAGATCAAATAGATTTGTCAACAACATATGAAGCCATCTTGCTTCACAACTGGCGGAACATGCACCAATGTATTATGCTTCTGTCGTGCTAGGAGAAATCTTGGATTGCTTCCTACTCTACCACGATATCATGGCTGACCCCAGACTAAAACAACATCCTGAAGTGCTCTTTCTGTTAGAGACACTTCCATCTCAATATGAATCAGTGTATTTATACAATCTAAAGTCATGATCTCTAGTATAACAGAAACTAAAATCCAACGTGCCCTTAAGGTATCTCATCATATGTTTTGAAGCAACAATGTGAACCCATCTCGGTTCTACCAGATACTGACTCAATACAAAACATATATATGGCTTGGTATTCATCAGATACGTCACTGAACCAATAATTTGTTTGTATAGAGTAGAATCAACCAATTCTGACGAGGTATCTACCAGGAGCTTCAACTTTGTTTCCACAGGTGTGTACATGGATTTACATTTCAACATGTCAAACCTCTTCATTTTAACTGCATACTTCCCTTGGTTGAGGAAGATCTTATATGTGCTCTGCCAAACTTCAATACCTAAGAGATAATGTATTAGTTCTTCCATCAAACTCTGTAGCGAGCTTCTTCTGCAATCTGTGATGAGATTTTATTCATCTTGTCAAGAATACATCTACATATAGTAGAAAAAATATAACTAGCTCATCATCCATAACCTTGAAGTAAATATTAGAATCAACTTTACTCATGGTAAGGCCCAAGCTCTTTAGAAAACTGTCAATTCTTCCATATCAAGCTCTAAGAGCTTGCTTCAACCTGTACATATCCTTCTTCAACTTGCAGACCTAAGTCTTTCTATCTTCAACTTCAAACCAAATTTTCACATTACATTGTACCAATCTAGAACACTTGCTCAGTTGCATTTCAATCTACACAATCAAGTGCTAGCTCTATGGGCTCTCTGCAAAGCACTATCTTTCTCACTGCCTGAGAGTATGTCCTCTCCTCTTTTTGTAGTTGTTCTTTCTGGAATTGGGACTCTACACCTGCAACTTCTCTAAGGCTAAGAATGATTGCTTCATCCTCACTATGGATGATGAAATCTAAGAGTAACTCCTCTTATTCTATCACAGAAACAACTTCATCTGAAACGGAGAGAGGCTCAATAACTGATACTGAAGGTATCTCTTATTCTTTCATGGAGGTAACTCTATCTTTTATTGTATTCATGTCTCCATGACCCAACTAATGTACTGCACCAACTGCCACTCAATTTTAAATATGGGGATTTCTCCCTCTACATATCATACTATATATGAATCATGGTTGTTCTAGTTTTCTTCATAAATACTGGAACTATGTCTTCAATTACTGGAGTAAGTGTCTCGTCATAGTCTTCTCCCTCTTGCTGGGAGAATCCTCTAGACACACATCAAGCTTTGTACATATGCTACATGCTTGATCTGTTAGATAAATATTGGAAGTCAATACTGACTTCTCTTCTAGTCTCACAGAAAAATCCATATCCTAGTCTTTCTAACTGGCTTCCTTCTCTGTCACTGAAACAAGGGAATCTTCCCAGGAGATTGCATATCTCCTAGAATTTTCTAAAGCTACAATCTAGTCTTCTCATGGAATCTCTCTCCCAATCCTGGAAGTTATCTCTTGATTTGATCCTTTCTGAGATCAGGCTTACTCTCAATTTCTTCTGAGTCTACAAGGACTTCATCATCTCTTATGGGGTATACTTGGTATTTAATATCAAGTCTAAATATGAAAAGTTGAGTCAGACTTCAAGTGAATTATGCTTCCTTTCAAAGTAGCTTCATTATCATTTGAACAAGTCTATTGTGAGTTCTTGTTCTAATGTCTGGTCATCTTTGGAGCCTTCTTCTCCTTACAATCAATCTCCATATGAGATACTCTGGATCTCACAAAATAAATTCTTCTTCATATTCTTTGGTACATAAATGTATATGTTCATGTACATAGTTTGTTTCATGTCTCATCTAATATGTTTCCTTCTACAACCTTCTCTATAGCTTCATCAGGGTTATCACTTGTGACCTAAAACAAGGTCAACAAAACAATAGGAAAGAATAATACTCTTTTGATTATAGTAAATAAAACAATAGCACGAATAATCGTCACCGTAGCCTCCTTTAGAGCTATCGCTTGTGACATGTCTGAAACAAAGATCAAAAGTAAGAAATACAATAGGAAATGAGTTCAACACTCTTCTAGTGTTGTGAGAAAACATTCCTCCATGGTAACCTGGAACCAACACAAGAAGTTTCTCCTAAAGGAGATGTTAGTTGTATCTGGTAAATGATTACATTAAGCATTTATCTCAATATTCTCACATGCTATCAAGTATAATACTTTTCAAACACTGCTACCTCAACTATAGTGTTTACTTGTAAAGGGGTAGTTATCAAGTTGTCATGTGCAACTTTGAGTCTCATCAACTTAATCAATCAAAACTAGAACATGGAGCCTTGTCCTCAAGAATGAGTGTGTTTCTTTTCTTCCAAGTCTCCTTCACTCAAGATGACGAGTGCTTTCTTCAACCTGTCTTATGTACTAAGACAATATGTTATCTTGACAGAAAGTTGGGTTAGAGGATAAACTCTATGATCTCAACTTTAATCAATCTAATACTTTGACTTAAATTTTGACCAAAGGTTAGTATGATGGCCATAGCTTCAACATGCAACCTAGATCAAAATAATGTCATAACAAATAGATGCATATCAGAATAATCAAACTTGGGTTGCATTATTCCTATGAATGTGTTGGATCTTGAGATCCTTCTGGATATATGGTAAGAGATCCCTTCTCCTGCAAATACACTTTAAAGATTAACAGTTTAAACATATGTGAATACATACCTCTGATAGTATTTGCAGGTAGTGGCACCATCTGGTAGCAACGATAATAATTACCAACTCTTAAAAACTTCAAGGGTGACTGCAACTGGTATTGTAGTTGATACTTCAATTGATACTGCAACTGCAATTGATACTACAATTGATTCTGAAACTGCAACTGCAACTACAACTTAGGGTTTTATGAGGAAACCCTAATTTTCCAAACTTCAAATTTTGAAATTTCGATCCAGGGGCTAGATGCGTTGAGCTAAGGTGAGTAAGATGGTGTAGTCAGATTTCTGAAAATCCAAATTTTACCTCTTGAAACTGAGCTTGCGAAAATCTGGACTGGTACTTCTAGTACTGGTTTTGGTTTCCTAGTTTTCCAGTACTTCTAGTTTTCTTGCTTTCTGGTACTAGTCAAAACTAGGGTTTGACTTCCCGGAGTATCTGAACACTAAAAAGGTGCACTCAAGGTGACAAAGACTTCCCTAGGATAGGGCACACTTTTCTAGGTGGTTTTTAGGCTAATATTCCTCTTCAACAAAAAGCCCTAATTTTCTTGTACGACAACAGTGATGTTTTTCTTTATCCAGTGAAAGATGCTCTCTTCAGTTTGATACCATGTTAATTTTTGAGCTATTATTATTATTCTTTTCAATTTACTAGATAAAAATATCACAGGTAGGATCACTGAGAGAAAGACAATCATAAGATACACAACATTTATCCTGGGAAACCCGCATGGGGGAGAAAACCCAGCAAAAACTTCCTTAATATAGATAGCCAATACAGTGCCAAGACAATAAACCAAAACACTAGAGAATATCCAACACTGAGCAATGCGCCTCTCTCTTCCTTCTTCTCCCAACTGCAGCTACCAAACTTGTGCACTTGATAAGCGAATGAGTGAGTGAGATAATGAGGTGTTGGCTTCCTTTATTTATATTGGCTGGCATGTGTTGGAAAGGTGTCTCTTCACTGGGTAGGGCCGACTTGTCTTCTTAGTGGTTAAAACCACTTTAATTAGTCTTGGGGGGCGACTTCTTAATTTGCATAATAAAATTAGGGTTTGACCAATCCACAAAAGGGGATTTGGTCAATTACAATGTCCGACATGATCAATCCACAAAAGGGGATTGATCTAATGAATAATGACTCAATAATAAATAGAATACTCTTTGCAGTTACAATATTTCAACTTGAAACACAATAAATATCACACTATGTGTCAACCTACATCAAAGTCCATAATTTATGATATCATGAGAGTTTGTGTGTCCAATGTTTGAAGAGACAAGATTTATTGTGAAAGGGATTTTTGAGTATATTTAAAGTCAAGAATAAAAATTTAATTGGTTTTAATGTTACAAAATTTAAAATTGCATAAGGTGAGCAGTGCTGAAAAACATTGAAGAGGAATCACCACCTACATTTTATGTCTAAATATTGAAGGCCATATAAAATGCATATGCAACAAAATATCAGAGAACTAGCATTTTACTAGCAGTAAGGGATTTTCCCTACAATAGCTAAAATCATCATAAAAAATGACGTAAGGATATTAAACAATGTGTTGAACCAACCCAGTTCACTTATGTAAATATCCAATGTAAAAAAGACAATAGGCTAAAATCGAGATATGACAAGTAATAAATAATTGAATAAGATATGATGAATGATTACAATGAGAATGAGGGTTGTATATATTCCCACCCAAGGGTTCCCTTTCGTTAAGAGATGTGACCTTTCATTAGAAAGGTGTATCTTTATGATATACTAATTAATTATTAATTATTAGTTATTTGTTATTATTTATATTTATATATTTTAGATATATTTATGTTTGTTACAAACACCCAACTAAACACTAGGGAACACTCAAGGAGAGACAACTAAAGTGAAAATATATGCACATAGAACAACAATATCTAGAACAATTTGAAAGCTAGAGCAAACATTGTCAAATTGTACATACTCCCAAATAACAGATCCAAACTATAGAAAATCCTAAATAAGCCACAATTGTCAATTCCTCCCCCTACCAACCCTTATTCTAGTATGCAAATAGAGCGCGGATATGGTCCAAGTAATTAATGCCAAGTCTCTTTTGGATCCCAATTCCAATAATACCCCCATGCTTCATTGGCCCATATAGCTCCAGAAAGAGTACCTATGGAGTATTGAGCTTCCATTCCAGTAGAAGAAGAATACCTTCATTCTAACCATATATCCATTCATACAAATAATGAGCAAGTATCATGTCTTAACAAGTAGGAAAACGTTAATCTTGGGATGATGATACCTACTAGTTCTGGACAACATACTCACCCTTAAGGGAAATGCTCCTTTCATAATGTCATACTAACACAAACACGCTCATTAAAGACAACATTAATGCCACTTCATTTGTTAATAATGATAACACACTTCATACAAACATATTAACATCAATGCAGGGGAGAGCGATACATTTGTCATGCATTTTTGTCAAAGTTCTCCAAAAGGTGAATATGTTGGTATCCAACATGAAGATCTAAAATCCATGTTCAGAAACTACTTGTCCCAATGAAGTCTTCGCAAATAAGAGACTTTCTATTCTCTCTCCAAATTAAAATTTACACTTGTCAAGATTTGAGGACACTTGTCCATAATTTGTAAAGAAGACATGAAAGAAAATTTCCAAACTCCATATGAGCACATGATGTTGGAGAAAGAGATAGAAACTACATCAAAAACATGTTTTTGTGTTCTCTAGTAGAGTAAAACACATTTTAGACACCCAAAACTATAGCAATTGTAGGCTCGCATCTAGATTTGTGTTTCAAATCTAAAATTTCAATAGAAACCAACCCTGAACATCCCAAAAAATAAACAGTGTAAATGTAGATGCCTAGAAATGTAATTGTAGAAGAGAAAAGGTAACATATGTTTGCAAGCCCATTGCACAAGAGGAGTGTTGGCACTATTCTTTAAAGGATTATAATTAAAATTTATTTGGCATTTCTGCTTTAATATTCACTTTTATAAATAAGGAAACAGTTGCCATAATTTCCATACTTGAGAGTCTAAAACACAACAATGTCCCTCAAAAACTCATTAAGCATAAATTCCATACTTTAGAGGTTAAAACACAACAGTATCCCTCAAAAACTCACTAGGTGTAATTTCCATAGTTGAGAGATTAAAACACTACAATGTTTAATGTAGAAGAATGTGTAGGTCCAACACAACATGACAACTTATTGAATGACAAATTAGATATGAAAGGACTAGGCCTAAAATTCAAATAGTCATATCCAATACAGAGCTATATAACTTATACTTGTCAAAAAGCTCCAAAAGTAATGGGATGAATATCACTTAGACTTATCAAAAAGATCCAAAAGTGATGGGATGAATTGAAGGGGTTGTTGGATCAAAGGCATAAAAATATTGAATCCACTTTTAAACAAATTTTTGGGCCCTAGATCATTCATAGTGAAACTAAACATCTTAAGATCAACACTGTCTATCACAGTTAGCTAAGGTAGGTGTCAAAGTTGAAGAAGATGCAAAAGCTATTTTATTGCACAGTTCACCCCCTGAGATACAAAAATGTAATTCCTACACAATCTTTGAAAACAGTGCTTTTAACTCTCTTTTAGAATAGAAACATATAGGTGAATAGAGGAAAGGAGAAAAGGCATTTTTATACCCTAGCCTAGGGATAACTAAGGAGATTATGTCTTGAGGCCCACAGGTCCTAGACATGGAGTACCGAGAGCCATATCGACTTGAGCCTGGCCCTGGAGGGCCCTTGTTTCTTCTTCAACACCTCCATCTTGTCAACAGCAGCAGCATCCATCCCATCGACCTGGTCCTTCAGCAGCAGTGGGTCTTGCTCCATGAGGTAACGAGTCTGGGTATCATGGTATGTGTCACTTTGATTCTCAAAACATTTGAATATGTGCATTTAATTCTTTTTTCTTCGTGATGTGTGCTTGGACCTTATGCCTTTCCACTTGTCCACGCCTGGGGGGAATGACAGGATTCCCTAGAAAGTTGGTTCCCATAGGGTTTGAGTTGCCACTAGGTGGGTTCATGAAAGGTCATCGTCCATTGCCACCATACTTATCACTTTTCATCTTTTTCCCTCTCATCCATCCCCTACATTGGTTCAGGCATTGGGTTTGCCAAGCTAGCAAAGGGTTGTATCTTACCTTGTGGGAAGAAGGGGCTAAAAGCCTAGAGGGTAAAATTAGTTGTCAAAAGATAAAAGCCAAAAGAAAAAAACCTTCAGATGCTTCTCCCAGGGATCCCTAAGAAAAAAATAAAAGGATTCTCAGCAAGGAACAGACAAACCGATAAAATAATAAAATCAAGACCTAGTAGGAGGATAGGGGGTCTCATCATGAGCCAGCCTATTAGGTCCATGGCCATGTAGCGGTATGACACTGCCATTCAATTGGTCACCACACCAGGGTAGTGGCTCTTGGTGGGATATCCAAGAGAAAGGGGGTATCATCATGAGACAACCTTCCCATTTTTGATATTATGGTAGCTTTGGGAGGTATGAACCTCTATTATGACCTTTGATGAGATTAGAATATTTCGAAAGGAAGCAAAGAAATGAATGTAACCCTAGACGAGATGTTGACTGAAGAAAGATAATTAATATGAATTAATTAGTACCCAGAAGGAGAATTCGGCCCAGGCGAGTCTGCTAGGAATATTATAAATACAGGGCACCAGTCTCTCATTTGTCACATTCTCAGAATTACAGAAGTCACTTGTGTGCACTACACTCTGGCAGTCTTGTGCACAAGTTTTGGGGAAGGTGTTGCACCAGTTTTGGGTTGGACTATCTGATCAGCTTTGGTTACTTTCTTTCTTAGTGCATTAGCCTTTCTTGGCTATTGGATTGTTACCAGGATTCTTCTCACTGTCAAGGTCAAGGTGCTTGGAGGGTGGCTTCGACCTATGGTTGGGTGACAATAGTGATATTGTCAATGGAAAAACGAGCACATCCTTTCATATTCTAACAGGTTATGGGCCCACACCTCCTTCATTCAATGTAAACGCTGGAAGGAAACATAGCCATTAGGATATTGAGCTCACTGAGGAACTGTCACTAGGGTTACTAGTAGGAGAAGCTTCCAAGACACTGTCGCTAGACTTACTAGCAGGAGCAGTTGCAGAAACCCTAAATCTCAGATCTAGCACCTTGTGATGGAGCATCTCGCTCAAGGAGAAGATATTCAGATGTGCCCTAGTTAAGTGCACCTTTTGGCTCTCTTAGAAGACAAAAATGTCAGAGTTGAAGTTTTGGATCAAGGCATGACCAGCTACCAGTCAACCGAAGACATGAGTGAAACGATCAGTCTTCTGCACTACTCAGCACTCACTAGAACGATTGAGGATGGCATGTGGATAATCGATAGTGGAGCTTCTAGGAACATGACGGGAGATCAAACTAGACACTCAAACCTAAATGAGAATAAGACATCGTACAAGGTAGAGCTTGGAGACAAAATCACTTACCTAGTCGAAGGATTTGGACAAGCCTCCATCAAGTTGAAATCAGGTAAAAATGTTCACTTAAGCAATGTTTTATATGTACCTGATTTAGAAAAGAATCTTGTATCCATATCTTTCCTAGAAGACAAAGGAAACAGAATAGCTTTCGTGGATGGAAAAGTGTTATCATGGCATAAAGACTCCAGCATAGAAAATGCTAGGGTTATTGGAAGTCATGAAGGAAATCTATATAGACTACTAGAACAAAATGAAGAAGCTCTCGTACATGACAAAGTCAATCCCAGTGAACTTTGGCATAGAATTTATGCTCATATTAATTATCAAGCATTACCTTTTCTCAGAAAGATGGTTGAAGGAATACCAGAATTGCAGTCTACACATGAAAGAATCTGCAAAGGTTGCGCTCTTGGGCAGATGGTTTGTCTTCAGTTCAATGAATTTGTGGCCAGCAATTGTATCTTGAAGGACTTCTGCAGCATGTATTTTTGCTTCTCCATCTTCGTCATCTTGATCAATTGAAATGTTAGAAAACTCTTCAATAGTTTTCAAAAATCTTTGAATTTCCTCATCATCTTTAAAAACCTGCCAATGTTTTATATTATCCGGTATTGAAGGTCTGTTTCTGACTTCAACTTCGAATTTCAGATTAGGAAACATCGGAGTTTTAAATTTGCTATCTGCAAGTGCCAAAGAGTCATCCTGTTGATTCAAATTTATGTGCACAAAATTAATATTAAATGCCGAAAATAAATTATCCACATAGTCCCACACCTCATTTTTGTATTGTTTTAACCTTTGTTGTTTGGTTTGGTATATATTCTTGATCTGGTGAATAATAAGTTATGAGTCTCCAAAAATAGACAGCTTATCTACTCCCATATCTCTAGCAGCTTTCAAACCTAACAACAAAGCTTCATACTCACTGATGTTATTAGTGATGTCAAATTCAAGTTTATATGACATGGGGATAACCTCCTTGGTAAGGGAAATGAAGACAATACCAGCTCCGGAACCATATTTAGAACATGCTCCATCAAAATACATTTTCCAAACAAAATTGTCATTACTGTCTCCCACTGCAGTTGTTGGCTTTCTGACTAATACTTCTGCCATTTCCTCACTCATATGAAAAATAGAAGAACCTGGATCATCTTCTACAGCATATATAGGATGATTAGTGGGATTATTGTGATCACTTACCAAATAAGCCAATCTAACTTCTCTGTATAATCTTTGTTGTTCCCCACCAAAAACAGGTATGGTTGCATAGCTAAGGTCCATCTATAGAGTACCACCTACCTTCTTAGCCCAAGATCTTGAAAGAAGCATTCCAAATTTTGGTGGCATGTTAGCTACGATAACATCTAATACCACACTTTTCATAGGTAATTGGGAAAGAGTAACAACCACATATTTCATAACTCCAAGGCATTTGACTTTCTTGGAGTCAAAAGAATATAGATCATGATACGGTCTAGTAGTGTCCAACCCTAATTCTTCCATCACCACCTTAGGCATTACATTATGCGTGGCACCAGAATCCATTAAGCAAT
Organism: Picea engelmannii; assembly: GCA_009831015.1. Lineage (NCBI taxonomy): Eukaryota > Viridiplantae > Streptophyta > Pinopsida > Pinales > Pinaceae > Picea > Picea engelmannii. The sequence continues at coordinate 1,781,314 of ML776742.1, read as the reverse complement.
TGTGCAATATCTTATCATGGATATTTAATGAAATGTAAAAAGGTGGAGAGGCATCGATTCTATCTTCAATGTGAGGTCCAATAGTTATAGCAGGGTTTTCATCCTCTAGATTGACTGTATCTAAAAAGGTGACATGAGTTGGAGCCTGCAGAGCCTTGAGGACGGTCTTTCTGAAAGGTTTTGTTTTCATGAGTTCTAATAATGGCACTGAAATCTTGATTTTGTTGATTTCATGTTCTAAACTGAAAGCAGAAACATTTCTATCTGGTTCCTTTATGTCAACGGGACTATACTTGGAAGGTTTTTTTGATGGTTGATCAACTTCGATCTTGGGAACACCTTTGATAATTCTTGTCTTAGCTGGAGCACTGGCCTTCTTTGTGGAAACAGGTGTATCAACTTTAGGTGCATTCGAACCAGATCTGAGATTGTATTTTTTCCTTTTAGGTTCCTGTTGGACGATCTCATCTTCATCCTCTTCCTCAAACTGATTTGCAATTAAAGCATCTTCATAATCCTGTTGTGTCACATGTAGAGGAGATGATTCAGAATCATTCAAATGAACTGCAGGGTCTTCTTCTGTATCATCTTCATCCTCCTCCTCATCTACTGCATTATTCTAAAAAGAAGGTAACACCTTTTGGTCATCTTGGTTTTTTCTTTCTCTTGGTAAGATTTGAGGTACGTTGTTTGGTCTCCTGAACTGATTTGGATTTCTGTAACCACCCTCCTGTGCAGGTCTACTAGGTTGTTTTTGTTATATCTTCAACCTTGCCATTTTAGATGTCATATTTTTCAGGATCTTAGCCATTTCATCCATTTTAGAATCAGATGTTGAATTAGAAGATGAAGTCAATTCTTCCTTTTTCTTTTTCCTGTCTCTTTCACTTCTAGACTTCAATTTGTCTGCTGCTAATATGTTTGATTCTACCTCGATAGCAACATCTTGCATCAGGCTGAGGGTAGTGGTTCTTCTTTCCCTAAGCAACAAGGAAAATTTGGCATCGAATGCATTGGCAAAAGTGATTTTAGCTGATGTCTCTGAAGGTTTTATCTCCTCTGGAATTTTACCATACATCTTGTTGAACCTTTTGGTAAAATCAGGTATTGATTCACCTTATTTCCTCCTTAAAGCATTGAATTCGGTGATGTAGTATAAAAATTCCTTCTTGTCTGCCCAGTGTTTAAGAAAGGCATCATCTAAGGCTATGATATCAGCTATTGAATTAGGAGGCAAACTCCTGAACTACTTTCTTGCTTCCCCATTTAGACTTTGTACRAATAGTCTCATCCACACATCAGCATGCTCTACATTGAAATTATCTGCAAAACTATAAAATGAACTCAAATGCTCTTCAGCAGTAACTGATCCATCTCCATTGAATTTGGGCAAGTATCTCATATAATCATTTGGTGGAAAGGCATACATGACTTGTGGAAGAACCAAGGGAGCATACCTTGCTGCAACTATTTCATCCATTCTGTCTGCAACCATATTAGCTATTTTTGGAGCTCTGGGAGTGAGTAAGATTGGTAATGTTGAAGGAGAAGGCATCCCTTGTGTATTACAACTTAAATGTATTGTCACTGAGTCTTGATCTTTAGCAGATAAGGATTTCTCTTATGGACTATGATCAACGAATGGGTTGAGAAACAGAGGATTCTCAAAAGAAAAATAATGTGATCTAAAATCCTCAGATCACACAGATCCAAGAGATGACGAAGGTGTCTTTGGTTCGCTCTTAATATTTGTGTTGTGACCTCTCGAAGTTTCAGTCATAGGAAAAATGTCTAGATACTCCTGTTTAATGAGTTTAGTAAGTAACTTCCACTATTCTAGATTTAATTATGAAATAGTTGAAGGGAATGAAACTATATCAGACTCAATAGCAGGTTTAATTTCACTTCCAGGATTTACATCTTCATCTAATTGGGTTTTGATGATTTCAGAGGATTGTCCTTGAGAACTTTCTAAAGATAATTTTCCCTTTAAGAGTGAAGACTGGCTGGAAAGAACTTTAGGTTTTCTTAATAACTTTTCAGGATCTGGAACTGCTACAACAAGCTCAAGATCTGGATTTTTCCTGGTTACTAGTCTCTTATTAAATGATGAAGAATTTAGAGGAGTTTTAGGTCCTTTACCTTCTCTTTTAGGAGCCAAAATTACCACAGAGGAGTCGCCAGGTGAATAATCACAGTCTTAAATAATGTCCAAAATCTTGTTCACCACCAAGATCTGAATGTAAACTTGTCGTTTCCCCAGGGAAGATCTCTTTGTTTCTTTGTCCCCGTCAATGGTGCCAAAAATGTTAGTCCCTAAAGTTGCACTTGACTGTGAGAGGGAAAGCTAAGGCATCATTCGTTTATTGCAAAGTGTTTATAAGGTTTTATGAATTGGTTTTTTAGTAGGGTGGTTGAAAACAGGCTCAAGGTTACAACATAACATGAAAATCAAGATCAAGACATAGCATATCCCATTGGTTGAATAATAGGTGGACACATAGATGGATTAAAACAATTAAGAAAAAGGAAGATTAAGTCTTCAATTTGTCAACTTCACATGAATTCTCGTCTCAAAATGTCATAAAGAAACAAGACAACCAGCTTGATATCAAAACTTGAAAAATTATCTATACAGTAAAATTTTCACTGTATAAATTAACAATCAAGAATCAAAAAGCATTGCAATCTGAATAATGAATTCAAGCATGAAGAAAGAAATAACATAGTAGAAAAAGAGGGTCTAACCATCCATATGCCTTTGCTATTAAGTATCAAATTGAACATAAATGCCTTTTACAATGAGCTTCACAAAAAGGTCCCCTGGATCTCCAATTTTTCGACCTTCACATAGTCTTTCCTCTGTCTATTTAAACTATCTATAAAACTTCCAAATCCTATCATCTAGTATAGCTTTAATGACTAGATTCGAATAGTATCTATCTACTAAGGTAGTTCACTCAAAAAGAGCTTCTACAATCCCAAAATAGATCAAAACTCAGCAGCTTGATATTGTATGATATTCCAAGCATTTACATTTGATTCTACAAAATAGGAATTAGTTTGATTTAGTCAAACAGATCGAATTCTTAGCATCTCACTAACCAAAAACGAGTAAGCATTGCCATATTTACTGGAAAACATTTAAATTGTGATTGTAGCAAATCTCCATGTAACCTTTAGGATATAATCACAGCAGTAGCTTTAGCATTTTTCTGTTTGAGCTTTGTGGTAAGCACGACATTGTGCCAATAGAGTCTAAATTTTATCTCCCTGAGTTCTTTGAGCAATTCCCTTTGCTCTTTCCTCTACTTTTTAAAACTTTGAATACTTTCTTGTTTGCGAGCATTCCATGTTCTATTTGTGCCTTTTCTTTCTTTAACCGTCTTACTGTTTTCTGAAATTCCTTGATCCTTTCTTTATCAGTTCTGATTTTAACTCTGAATCCTGAGCATTCTTCAAAAGGTGCAGGTTCATTCAGGTTTAAGGCAACTTTGGGTTCTTTTGCTTTAACTTGGTACTTTGAGACTAATGCCGAGCTATGTTCTTCATCAGAACTTGCTAAATCTATAGCTTCAGGCACATCTGATATGCGATCTGAGTCTTCAAAGTAATCATGTTTATTCTCAGGGGTTTCATTGATACCTTTAGCCATCTCTTTAGCTTTTGCTAATCTAGTTGAAGCTCTCATTACAGGTCATGTAGATGATGAAATCATTTTTTTACCTTTGTTGACTGGTTTCTTAGGCAATGAAGTTCGTTTTGCCCTTTTCCTAGTACCTGCTTCAGCATTCTCAGAGTCATCTTCTATAACAATGACATTTTCTTCTTTGATTGATGGATTAAACATGGCCTTTGACTTAAGTCTATACTTGTTGGTGACCCTGGTAGAATTCCTTCTAGGTTTTTGTGATACAGACACACATTTAACCCTTTTCCCTTTGACTGCAGCACCCCTTTTACTGGTTGATGGCGATTCATGCTTGACTGTAGTTTGAGTATCAAAATCTTTATCTGAATCATTTTCCCCTTTAACATCTTCTTCAGAAAACGTTTCAATTTTTGGATCCCACCTAGGTCTTTTACTTCTGCTACTCCTCGTCACTCTGATATCAGGCATCTCCTCTTTCACAGGGGTTTAATCAATTGAAATATCTCGGCTCTGTGTAACAGTCTTTCCCCCTTTGCCTTTCTTCTATTTATTGGACTGTGTGTTAGGGTTTAAAGATTGCGTGAGGCAGCTCCAGGGCTTCTGTAATTCTCTCAAAGCAGACATAACTAAAGTTTTAATTAGGACTTGATGAAACAGACTGCTCTTAGCATTGGTGGAAAGTGACTGCACTCTCTTTGACATCTTTGTCAAGCTTTTGAGTATAAAATAAGGGAGATTTAAAGGGTAATCACCATTTAAATGCATTAGTATCCTAATGCGGTAGATATAGACCAGTGAGAATCTACCTTCGCAGGTGATATACCTATGAATCACGATCAAAGCAGTGTGCCATTCGGGTCGAATCCAGCTACGAGGTACTCCCCTTTTCCAATTCGGATTTTGTTTATCTAGAAGCAAGAATTGGTTTACAAATTATGTAACCACATGCTCTTTCTTCCACCATATTTCTCCTCTAACCACCAACCTGCAAGCCTTTGCAATTGTCTGCTCTATCACTAGCATCAGCATCTTACCAATCTCCACCTTGTGACCATCAAATTTCAGAGCGAACTCCATGGAGACCTGCTCATTGTAACCTTGAAAAGTGGTAAGGAATTCAAACCACCCAGCGTTTCTGAACCTTTGAGCCATCTGAGGATAGGCTTCAAGAAGTTTGGCATCCTCTGGTTCTATTCTGACTACCTATCCGCTCCTCTTTGGCACCATCAAAACACAATTTTGTAACTAGTCCTCGGGTTCCAACTTTTCCACCTACAATCTGTTAGTGTATAACATTCCTTTGAGTGAATACATGCGCCTAAATTCAGCAAAATCAGACAAGTATAATATAATGATCATTGAGAATTGGGTGATTTAAAATGAGCTTGCGTAGGTACACAGCAATCGAATTATGAAACGGTTTGAATTGGTAAATGATTCCAAGCTATTGTGGACGCATGCGAACTCTCAATCCACGATTCATGTCATCATAACGAAATCTGGATGGCAGACGCGTATCAAGGCATGATTATTTTGGCGCTACGAGAATAGCCTTATTCTCGTAGCGTTATTAATGACTTAGCAAAATTTGAATTTATGAAATTCAAACAGGCATATAAGGTGACACCTCATCTAAAACCATGTCTTTCAAAATCAAACTTAAATAAACTATTCAAAAAATGTAATGCAAACCATAAGACACTAAAAACAAAGATCGAAATCAACTGGAAACAAAAAATGAAGTGTAGGTAAGAAGGGTTTAGGATAAGGGTTTCTCACTAAACCCAGACAAAATTAGAGACTAACACATCCTATGCAACCTTGTGAGACCATTGATTCAGACAACATACCTAAGACCAGGAAACGACCAGCTTGGCTTGAAGCTACTTTACAAGACGCAAAAAGACTTAAGGTTCCCGAAGGAACATTCAGAAAAAGTAAGAAGCCTAAAAGATACTCAAGCTATGCAGCGTATATGACGAAGCTTCTAGATGAAGAACCTACCACATTTGAAGAAGTGGTTCAAAAGGGACAATGGAAAGAAGCTATGATGGAAGAACACCAATCCATTATGAAAAATGATGTATGGGAAATCGTACCTAGACCTAAAGAAAAATCAGTGGTAATTTCAAAATGGGTATACAAGATCAAACATGCAGCAGACGGAAGCGTGGATAAATACAAAGAAAGATTCGTAGCTAGATGGTTCTCCTAGAAGGAGGGAGAAGACTATGACGAAACATTTGCTCCAGTGGCTAGATATACTTCCATTAGAGCTATCATATCTCTTGCCACTTCCATGGGATGGAACTTACATTAGATGGATGTAAAGACAACTTTCCTCAATGGAGCAATCGAAGAAGAAGTATATATTGAACAACCTCAAGGGCTTGAGGTACATCCCAGAGACATTCACGTGTGCAGATTAAAGAAAGATTTATATGGACTCAAGCAAACTCCAAGGGCTTGGTATGCCAGAATGGATAGCTATCTAACGAGACTTGGTTTCTCCAAGAGTCATGCAGATCCAAACCTTTACTACAAAGTCGTTGACAATGCACCTGTGATTCTACTATTATATGTTGACGATCTATTCATAACAGGTGAAGAGTCTCTTATCATCCAATCCAAAAAGGAACTAACTTCTGAATTTGATATGAAAGATCTAGGTATCATGCATTATTACTTGGGACTAGAAGTATGGCAGAAGCGTGGTGAAGTATTCCTTGGTCAAGGAAAGTACGGAATAAAGATCCTTCAGAAGTTTGGAATGATGGATTGCAAATCCATGGATACTCCTATGAGTACGGATATAAAAAAAGTAAAAGATCTAGATTTTGATCCAGTACATCCATTACTATATAGACAGTTGATTGGGTCATTGATGTATTTGGTAAATACTCAACCAGAGATTTGCTTTGCAGTGAATACACTAAGCCAGTTCCAAGTGGAACCTAAACATGAACATTGGATAGTTGCAAAGCATGTCCAAAGATATATTTGTGGGACAAAAAACTATGGCTTAAGATATACCGCATCCAGTGATATACAGCTTCAGATTGTGCAGGAAGTGCATAAGACAAAAAGAGTACTTCAGGAATGTGTTTTAACTTGGGCTCCACTATGATATCTTGGGGCAACAGGAAACAGAAGTTTGTCGCACTCAGCACAGTAGAAGCAGAGTATATCACAGCATGTGAAGCATGCACAGAAGCAATGTGGCTAAGGAAACTAATCTCCGATTTATTTGATCAGATTCCATATTCGACCATAATACATTGTGATAATCAGAGTTGTATAAGATTATCAAAACATCCAGTGTTTCATGAAAGGTCGAAACATATTGAGATCAAATACTACTTTATTAGAGATAAAGTCTAGGAAGGAGAAGTAAAGCTCCAATACATCCCCACAGATGAGCAGACAATAGATAACCTGACAAAGCCTCTCTCCAAAATAAAGTTTGCATATTTCCGGGAAAAGATGGGGATCGTGGAAATAACTCCCTTAGTTGAAAGGGAAGAACGACTCTCCAGGTTGGGAGGGAGCACTGACATATTATTGAGAACATTCATTTTCAAGATTGAAAAATAGTCCAGCTTGGGCAGATTATTTCCTGTGTGGAAAGTGGATTGAGATTTCTGACGGACAGACATTTTCCAGTTCGGAAAATGGTCTGGATTGTTGATGTACCATAGATAGTGACTTCCCATTGTTGTTAACATGGGGAGTAGTCTAGGGCAGTCTCTCTTCTTGAGGGTTACTCAAGAAGACTGGCCCGCCTCGCCGGACAACGATTTCTCATTGTGGTTAACATGAGGAATGGTATGTTTTGGAGGTTGGTACAGGACAGTGTTTTTCTCTTGTGGTTAACAAGGGAAATGGTCTGTACAGTCATTCCTTAGGGTCGATTCATTCTCTCCAGGTTGCACTTTGTTTAGTCCTGGAGGAATGGCCCAGGGTGGAGAATGGTCCAGGCTCAGCAATCAGGGAGAGGCATTCCCTAGGGCATATTCATTCTCTCCAGGTTACACTTTGTTTAGTGTTGGAGGAATGGCCCAAGGTGAGGAATGGTCCAGGGCTCAGAAATCAGAACAATCATTCTTCATTGTTTGAGAAGAATAAGCCAGATATCCCATCGTTGATGTTCTACTCTGAGGGCAGATATTCTTTCAAGATCTCACAGATGTGAGTGAAAGATTGGCCCAGATGATTCAGTTTATTTTAACAATATTTTATGTGTAGGTTGATATCAAATGATTGTTATGGAGATTGTCTGTCTCAAGACAGTAGAGATATGCTATTGTGGTGGATATGTTCCACTATTTGTGACTATGTGTCACAGTTTGAGTAGTTGCATACTACCATGGATAAACACAATTGTGTTCTATCAATTGATATTGTACCAGTGGTCATGGAGATTATCATGTTGGATAATAATGACGGTGCTCGTGATACTACCAGTGACTGGTCTGTTTGTGCCCAAGACCATTATCAGTTATACCTCCCTAGCTAGGAGGGAGTATTGATATTATGGTAGCTTCGGGAGGTATGAACCTCTATTATGACCTATGACGAGATTAGAATATTCCGGAAGGGAGCAAAGAAATGAATGTAACCCTAGACGAGATGTCAGCTGAAGAAAGATAATTAATATGAATTAATTAGTACCCAGAAGGAGAAGTCTGCTAGGAATGATATAAATACAAGGCGCCAGTCTCTCATTTGTCACATTCTTAGAATTGCAGAAGTCACTTGTGCGCACTGCAGTCTGGCAGTCTTGTGCGCAAGTTCTGGGGAAGGTGTTGCGTCAGTTTTGGGTTGGACTATCTGATCAACTTTGGTTACTTTCTTGCTTGGTGCATTAGCCTTGCTTGACTATTGGATTTCTATCAGGATTCTTCTCACTGTCAAGGTCAAGGTACTTGGAGGATGGCTTCAGCCTATGATTGGGTGACAATAGTGATATTGTTAATGGAAAAATGAGCACATCCTTTCATATTCTAACATCAAACTCCGTGAAATGCTTGTGGGTAACATTGTCACCACTGGTCACCGCGCTAGGGCAGTGTCCCCTAACTAGTCTCTTGAAAGAAAAAACAATAAGATAAAAAGGTAAAAGGCATTGAATGGGCTTGGAAACATTTGCATCTATGACAAGGTCCATCTCACCCTCTTCAAAGGCACCCACAGGTAAGCCAAACATTCCCCTCTCATCACTGCACCCACTGCTCAAACATCCCTACACCACCTCATCCACTTACATGGCCTGGATTTGTCTTCACCTAGAAACAACCCACATCCAATGAGAATTAGCCCAATAGGACCTCCTAACATCCTCTCCAAACTTGGCTTGTAGAATAGCATAACGTCTTTGAGCACTTGTCTGGGAAAGGGGGGTTTTATGCACATGTTTAGATAACTTAATTATTAGATGTGATTGGCATTGTTATGATCCCTATGACTTATGAGCCCATGGAGGGCGTACTTGTTCTTGCAGGGCCACACCCAACGGACAGGTCAGACCCCAGCCAGGGGTAGACACATGTCAAAGGCTTGCACCGGAGAGAGAGGATATTCCACCAGAGACAGTCTGGCAGGCCTGGACCCAGGGGGTCTTTCCCTCCCACTATGATATTGACCTTGGAAGGCCCATGACGTCACCTATGTGACCCTTGATGTTACCCAGCGTTTGATGGACACTTTGGAGGCAGCTGTGTGCAAGTGGCGTGTGTGGCTTGATCCAGAGGCCTTGGGAGGCCTAACGTTTTGCTCCTGGAGACCAACGTTTCACCAAATAAGCCTAATGTCACCCTGAAAGGGCATGACGTCGCCTTTTCTACTTGATTTAGAGTTTTATTTGTCATTTTTATGTTAAAACTGGATATTACATGTAAATTGACCATGTCGACCTTTTTGACCTAATTTGTAAATTAAAGGTCATTGTAACTGTATAAATAAGGGGAAAATCTTTCTTATTTTACATCATCTTTCACTCACACTTAAGTGAGGTCTGAAATTTGCGCCCTAACTAGGGTTTATTAGCTAAAATTTGGTTCACACTTCTTGAAGGATGTTATTTTGGGTGTATTTTAGCATTTTTCTTGGTGGAAGCCTTCAACTAGGCCTATTGCTAGATGATTCTTGGTGAATGTAAGTAAATTTTCTACAATTCTTCTTCATTTGAATGGTTATGGTGTATTTATCTTGCATTTCTTCCAAGATTATGAGATTGCTAGCTTAAACCCTAGGAGGTTAAAACACATGTTATTGTTCTTTCCTTAATAACTTTCACCTACTAGATTATGCTAGAAACCCTATTTTCTTGAAGCTTTGTGCTAAGGGTCTTGTCATTGCAACACCCTAGCATCTTTTACTTCATTTAGTCATCATCTACTTCATCCTTGAGCTAAAGGAGGAAAACTACTAGAGTCTAGGGTTACCTACTTCCTAGTGGCCATTTTCCCCCTAGGGCTTAGTGATTGAAGCCTTGGGTTACCAACACTTCAATCATTAACAATCATTGACCTTCTTGTCTCTAGCTCTCTTATTATCAATTTGTTCCTTCAAGATTGTCGTCGTTAAAAGAGGCTTCATTTACCCTAAAAGCATTGATCTAAGCCTTGCACTTGAGTGATTGATGAAAACTACTCTCAAAACTTTAACCTCAAGCTTTCTACTAACTTTTTTTAACCCTAAAATAGACTAATCTACTAACCTACTTGTTGATGTTACAAAAGTAAGCTACAACCATCTATTGCAGCATTAAAAGCACCTAAATGAAATTGTAAAGTTGATTTATTGCCTAATTAGATTTTGACAAATACTAGTACTTTGCTATTAATGAGTGATTATTTTGGGTCATTGTGAAGCTCTTTCAAGGCATTTATTGTGAATCTATCATCTCATAAACATTGTTGTTATAAAATTCAATTTGTTTCATCATACATCAACTATTGTTTTTATTGATAAGTCCATGGTTTTATGAAGTACTAACAACAAGTTGTACTTGCAAAAGATATCGTTTTTTTGTTGTTTTTTTCCCGAGCAGGCACATCTAAGCACTTCATTACTTCATTGGTTAAAAGAACTTTCTGATCAGTGTGACTTGTGAGAGGGGATACTTTTATAGACATTTTAACCTTTGCCTTCTCAAACCCCCAGGTCACCGGGGACGTCTCCCCTGAGCCATGAAACCTAAATAGAAAGAGGTATCCGGTTGATGTGATAGTGATAGGATAACCTCTTGTTACACCAATTTTCCTTCCCTTAATCTTTTCCTTTAGACTAAGTACAAATTGAGCGATAACAGGCCTTATTTGTCAAAAACAACAGAAGCAACGATTATTTACTTAAATAAATAAAGGATATTCTATTATGATGGAAAATCAAGTCATGTTGCCTAGGATCACAAAATATACATGTAACACGATAAGTGTTGTGATTCTTCTTTTGTCATCTCTTCTTTGTAAAAGTGTTCAAACTTCTGAATTAAAGATGAGTTGTGTGAAAACACGCATATAAATTTGTAAATAAAGGGACTTGGAGAGTAAATAAATCAATGTTTGCACTAAGTCATAATTAATGTCAAGTGATGCACCTTGGTATTGGTATACTATGTTAGAGTCCAATATTTTTGGAAACAAAGAGCTTGTATGTATGACTTCATTTAATTAAACTTAATAACACAATAATTGTCTCATGTATGTGTGCAAGCATTCTCTGAAATAAAGCACTATTTAAGCAATTTAATTAATGAATCGGCACAAGAAATAATTATTGCAAAAGACGACCAACTAATATCAAAACATTTTAAGCTAGTGAAATAAATTCCAAATTTTAAATTTCAAAATTCCAACAATCGTGAACAACTAAAATCCCATTGACAATATATTTCAAAGATTATATCATACAATCACACATTCATGTTACCCCCCTTATTTGGACTAATCATGTCTATAAACTAACCACCAAGGGTAATTGCCAACCAAAACTAATGGATGAAGAAAAATTTCCATATAATCCATATTGTTAAACAGACCAAGCATCACTTGAAGGCCAGCATTTTTGTACGAGTATACCACAAGGAGTATCCCAGTTTCATAGGTTTTGGAGATTCTTAGCATCTCATAAACTAGACCCTAAACCATTCTTATATGCAGTATTGGGAAACGAAGAATCAGAGAACCGAGAATCTCACGTGCCAATCGAAGGGGGTAATATAACAGAATATGAACAAGGAATATCATTTATTGGCTTGCCAGTATGTTTTGGTAAACATGGTTAGAGGTGATTTCCCTGGAATGCAAAATTGCTCATTCAATATGCAATCTAGCATCACAACTCGAGCACTTGGTCGACATAGGAGTTTATGCCTTGTAGCGGCCACACTATTTGTTGAAGACTCTAAATGGATCCTGTGATCACACAATATTTACTGGTCAATGACCACCATCCCTTTCGATAGACCTAATAATAAATTTCCAATTTTCTGTTGTTTCATTTTAAATGTACTCTGCTCAGTTACATTGGCATATACACAAAGGAGCTAGGGAGAAATTCTCCAAATTGTTACAGTAGTAGCAAGAGATCATTCATCTTCATATACTATGGTTGCAAATTCTACATATCAAAACTCTTCACTACATCTTTGATTCCAGACATCAGTCCCAGCAGTCAAATCTATTTCTGAAAGGGAAAACCAACCAGCAAGCAATTTCATGGGAAAAGTGGACAGCTTCACAGATCACAGAGGTTCCACTGTAGACTGAAGACAACCCTAGTGAGTGTACCGAAGCGGATGTGTACTTGTGCAAAGCAAGAAGACCATATTCATACTGTAACTTGAGGAGCACTACTTCCCGAGTTTATGCAATCTCATTAAAAAATGAAATTGCAAATTTCAAACCAATTTTGAAGCAGATTGTCATAATGCAAACAACAACTTGGATATGCAAACAGGTCTTGGATTTCTAGCAGAAAGATACCATGCAAGCAGATAGATCCAAGTTTCTGGTGTTTGATCAACAACTTGGTTATGAAAGCAGCTCGTGGATTTCTAGCAGAAAGATACCATGCAAGCAGATAGATCCAAGTTTCTGGTGTTTGATCAACAACTTGGTTATGCAAGCAAGTCTTTGATTTCTAGCAGAAAGATACCATGCAAGCAGATAGATCCAAGTTTGTGGTGTTTGATTTTAAATGAAGGCATTCTGCTCAGAAGCGTGCTAGTGCACGTAAGGGCCTAGGTAGAAATTATCCAAGAATTGTAGCAGTGGCAAAATATAATCTCTTCATATACTATGGCCGTGGCCTTTTACATTTTCTTGAACACGCCTTTGATTCCCAATATGATTCCAACTTGGTTGTCCATCTTACTTGTATGCATTTTAGGACATTCAACATTTTCATAGATATGTTTACATATATTTGTTTCCAGCAATCAGTCCCCGCTTACAAACATAAAAGGCAAAACCAAGCAGAGTTTATGGAAGAATAGCTTCACAGATCAAACAAATGCCATTGGAGAATGTAAACAGCCCTAGTTCTTGCATTCCACAACGGAAATGTTTTCTCGCGCAAAGCAAGAAAATTGTTCAGATTATAACTCAGGGAGCAGAATTCCTCATTATAAATTCATATGCAATCAGATTAAGAAATAAACAGAAAATTTGAAGCCAACTTTGAAACAGAATCCTGATAGTGCAATTCACAATTTTGGTCATTCAAATGTTCTTGGACCTCTAGCGTAAAGATGCCAACCTAGCAGATAAAGCTTGCAATCCATGGCCAAATATCTTTCCTTGGATCTCTAGAGGAAGATTTTGTATGCATCTTACTTTCATATTAATTATAAATTTCTAACATTTAAGGAGGTTCTACATTTTCATAACTACTAATAGTAAAAGGTTAATAGTTTTACATGATTTAACGTGAACTTAATCACAATGAATGATGTTGAAAGTCAAATCAAAATCACATGAACATGGAATAACAGAAAACACTATATTCTCTGTAAGATAAATATCTAAGCACACATTTTATTAATCAAGTAAACATAATAAGGCCGAAACATACAACTGCAAATCCCATGCTCATCAATGCCAGTGACAAGGCATAACAACATTGCAAAGAATGCAAAATTCCTATTATGAGTGATCTTAAATAATTAAAAGTAATAATAGAAAGTTTTCATGGTGTGTGGTATTGATCTAATTTACTCACTCAAAGCTTGATACTCGGTTATCTTTCCGGTTAATATCCTTAAAGTCCCATTTACTGATGGATAAAAAGATACAGACTACTAATGCACAAGATGTCCAGTGCTGAACAAGTATCCCTAACAGTTGTCCATATAGTAATGACCACAAAAGCAGACTTGAGTCAAGACTATTGTCTTCCTACTGATAGCTTGCTCGAGCCTACAACAGAATAGGGCATCAAATGGTACAAATTCTTTGGAAATCAGAGGCATCTTCCCACAAATGCGTAGGAATTCTGCAGCAATCCCAAGGACATGAACAAAAAAGTATCGGCAGTACATTTTTTTTTATCATAACTTCTCTGTAGTAACTCCAACAGCAACATTACTCACCTGCACAAAATAAAAATAATAAAGATAGCAGTTGACTAGCAACAATTTCAAACTTGCATCCAATTTAAATTCTAAAACATGGACAAAGCACTATACCATTTTCCCCCTTTCATCTACTGTCATTGGATTCTCAACAACCACAGTTTGAGTTTGTGATCGTGTTGGAAGCTGCAAAACACGCATCAAAGAAAAGTAAGGAAAAGAACTACACTTGGAGAAGCAAATTTACTTCGTCTCAAGGATATTGCTAAAATCATGTTTTCCCATGGATGAAAACTCAATTGCACTCGAGCTTTACTTTATCCTCCCCAAGAACAAAATACCACAATCTCAATGAATCAAGCTGTTTGCCTTGGTTATACATACTATGATGAAGGCAATTTTTAAGTAACAATGGAAACATATAGTTATACACACCACAGAGCTTCCATCTCAGCAAACGTTTCCTTCATTAAAGCTTAAAAAACAGTTGGCAAATAGGTTTCTGAGTAGAATGACAATGAAGCCTTTTTTCTAACTGTGCCAGCTTCAAACTACAGAAAAGTGTTCAAGAAAGTCCAGAAAAAAAAGTCTAATAAACTGAAGTTAAAAAGCAAAAGAAAGAAAGAAAAAAGCTCTTAATCGTGCAATTAGAAGACAACTCATGTGATACAGAGGCAACTCGTGCAATTATAAAATTTCGGGACTAATAATTATATATATATATTATAAAAATAATTATAATATTTTATATTTCAGGGTTACAAAATTTATAATAAAAAATATGTAAATTCGATAACTTAACAATAAAATTATATCAGTTAAATAATTTGTATTTATATGAGTCAAATATTTTATATATGTGTGTTTTATATATGAGATAAATAATTAGTATATATAATATGTGTTATATAAGTTCTATAATTAATATATATAATATGTATGTTATATATTTATAGTTGTCGAACTTAATGACGAATTTTATCCACTGTTTTTTGGGTGGCGAATTTTTTTTGAATTTCAAGACCATCGAACACGAACACGAACCAGGTGACTAAGACTGTAACAGCAAGTGTTTGTTGTTGTTGCTGGTAGTTTTCCTGGCTGTGAGTTCCCTTGAGTTTCCCAGCAAAGAGATTCCTGATTACCTATGCCAGAGAAACCCTGATAAACAAATGGCACATCTGAGGGACTGAAATCAGTGAAGAGCTACAGTCCTTGAGTTGGGCAGGTCAAGAGGAAGAGAGCTGGTGGAAAATTGAGATAGTTGTAGGAGAATATCAATGGATTGTGGGATTTTAGAGTTGTGAGTGGACAGTGAGAGACCACCCTCTTTTGTGGATTGCTAGCCCCAGCTCGGGGGTGACTTGTTGTTGAGATTTGGTACAGCAGGTCTATGGTTGGGTGGAACGTCCGTACCAAGCAGTTGGTTGCACCACTGTTGTTAAAGGATAAGTGTTTAATTTGTTTTTGTCTTGTATTTATGAGTTAAATTGTTGTGCATGAACTCTGTGTTTAACACTGATTTATATGTTGTAATAAGTTATTAGTTGCATTCATGCTTGTTTAAAATGTTGTAGATGCATTTATTAAATGGTAATAGACGGTAGTTAAATCTGGATATAATTCGTGGCCAGAAGCTAGAGGAATTAAATTAGATAGTAGGAATTTTAATTTGTATGAGTTTTTTCGCACCGTAATGTTCATCAGTTGAGCTGGGGGAAGTTACATTATGGTATCAAATCCTCTAGTTCAAACACCGGGCTTGTATGGGCCAAGACAGCTACGAATTGGACAATTCATTGTTGCAGATTTGTTTGTGACAAACTTGAGGAAAAACAAAGAAAAATCAGAGTGAAATCCCCAAATTCGTGAGAAAAAAACTCAAGTTTGAAGGACTCAAAACTGTTTAATAGGTCCAATGGAGCCAATCTGCAGAGTTGTAGAGTAAAATTCGACTTGGAATGGTCAAATTTCATGTTTTAATGGTCGTTGTAAAGTTGCACGGAGTTTGATGAATCGACGGCCAAGATCATGTTTGATCTCGTGATCAACGACCCATATTTACTTTGATAAATTTAAAGAGTGATAAGGTTCTGACCGTTTGAAAGGTGAAGTAGATCAATGGCCAGGATTCATTTTCGGTCGTTTTGAAGTTGAGATAGATCGACGATCAAGATTCATTTTCAACAGTTTGGGAAATGAATCAAATCGACGATCAAGATTCATTTTCAATGGTTTGAGAAATGAATCAAATCGACGGCTAGGATTTGCTTTCAAAGCATGGGAAATAGAGCCAATCGATGACCGAGATCATTTTTTAATGGGAGATCAATGGTCCAAATTCATCGGGAGTTTAATCAAAAAAAATTCTAAGTGCTGGAGTTGGCCAAAGTAAATCGCCGACAGTTAGGTCCGTTGGATTCCACGAAGTGTTTTCAATCGCAAACGGAAATCGTCGATGAATGATGGACCGATGGTCGGGTGTCAGCTAATTCAACGAAGTGTTACGATCGAGCAAGATAAATTGTTGATGGTCGATGGGTCAATGGTCGAGCGTCGGTCAGATCGACGGGGAGTTTAGATTGTCCAAGAGAAATGGTCGATGGTCGATGGAGAAAAGAAGATGATGATGTGTCATGCTACGTCAACTCTATGCCATGTTATAGTCTATGTGGCATGCCATATCAACATCCATGTGTCATGCCACGTCAAGCATCCACATGTCATGCCACGTCAGTCAACAAGAATGGTTGATGGTTGATGGTCGAGTAAGCCAAATTGGAGAAGTGTTTTGTCAGTCAACGGGGATCGTCGACGTTCGATGGCCGACAATCAGGTCAGTCGATTTAGCGATGTGTTACAAGTGGTTGCCAAGAGAAATGACTAATGGTTGATGGGTCGATGGTCGAGCGTCGATCAAATTGGTGAGGAATTTCATTCGCCAATGAAAATCGCCGACAATCGATGGTCGAGTCGGTCAGTTTAGCGTTGTAGTGCGAATCATTGCTAAAGGAATGGGTTGATGACTGACGGTCGGGTCGGCAGTGTGGGAAAAGTGTTTCTCGTGTCCAAACAAAGTGCCAATCGACTAATCGTGAATGGAGTTTAGATCGACAACTGAAATCTCACCCGATTTGAGATCAATGGCTCACATTTAAGGCGTTGTTATAATAGCAAAACAATCAATTTTATATGAAAATTTCTGAATTTTTCTAGTATTTTTAAGGTCATGAACTTGCGGGGAATTTTTGAGGCCCTAAACAACGATTTTAGCCAACCAAAACCCACAAAAATAGAGTGTAACAAGGTACACTCTGTCTCTACAACTCCAATAAAAGAACTCGGAGAGAGCTATCCAATGAACTATTTCGGAGGCAAAACATAGCTCGTATGAGAAAGTTACAGCCAAAACGGTAAGGATAAAATTTTGTCACAAGTTTACTTCCAGAGGTTGCTAAATGCTCAAGATAGTATAGCAACGAGGCTAACCCTAGTTGTCACAGTCAGCCCAAAGCATTGAGTTTTTACGGAAATGACACTCCTTTGGGCGATGAGACCGTTCCCGGCCTATCATCGTCTGTTGCCCTCCTCAATACCCGTTTTAGATGGTGAAGATGGTGGTCTAGGGTACCCTATTAAGTCTATTAAGTTACTATATGAATTAGGTAGACTTTTAGGTGTATTTAGGAGTGTTTTAGTGATTTTATGAAGCTTTTAAAATGTGATTTAGTGCTATGGCCGAAACTTACTTCAGCTTAAATGTGTTGTTTAAGCTTATGAAATGAAAGGCATTAACACATATAAGCTATGTGAAAGAAAATTACTTAGTGCACCAATATGTAGCTTGCAAAGAAAAGAAGTAAAACCACAAGGGGCAAGAACAACTTGCCAACAAGATATGAAGATGAACACACTTATCTTAAGATGATAAAGAGCATTGAGAAACAAGATTTAAGTGTGAGAAACAAGATTTAAGTGTTTGCCTATACTATCAACTTAACCATAAGAATTACTTCAAGTGTGTTGGCAAATGGCCTTAAAATTAATGCATGAAAGAAAAATACCATTCACTTAACTTATTGAAGCATTTAAACATTTAGGGTTAGATTTAAGCATGTAAAGTAAAGAATAAACTTTAAGGAGCTTAAGCATGCAAATAGATCTAGCTAAGTTGATTATGCCCAATAGGCTTAAGCTAGAGATTGATTATGTGTGATATCTAGATCTAGAATATATCAAAACATTAAGCACTTAGATCAATAACACATATTAAACCCTAACCTTAACTTTGGGGTATTCCTCTCCCAATAGGTAGGCAATTATTGGACTTAGAGAATGCTTGAAAGAAAAAAGGAAAGAAGAAAGAGGGAGAAGAAAGAGAGAGAGGCAAGCAAGAGAAAGAAGAAAGAGAGGTAAGCAAGCAAGGGAAGTAAGAAGCTCACTAATCCCACGTCCTAGCTTAGGAAAGTGATTTTGAGATGAAAAACTCTAAGCTAGATCTAAATCCAACCTCACACTTGGGAGGTAAGCAGTACCAATCCTTCTCCCAAGCTATAAGCTACTAAAATCAGTAAGAAATGAAGGAGAATAAGCACAAGAAGCTAGAGAAAGAGAAAGAAGGTTGAGAAATAGCTACCAATCCCTTTGGGGCGTCTTTGAGTGTTGTGTTAATGCCTTTGGGTAGCCAAAACCCCTCTCAACCAGATCTGAACCTGCAAAAACCAGCAAGGTATCCTTGCTGGAAATACTACACACAACAAGCAAAGTGAAGAAAAACTTTTGCCTTTTTAGAGCAAAAATTCTTCTTAAGAAAAATTGATAAAATTTGATATAAATGACCTATCTTGCTAAGTTAAACTAGCTGAAATATATATGAATGTGAACAACAAATAGAAGAAGAGTAAAGGGTGAGAAAAGCATGGAGTTTGTATGTGTCTCAAGGGAAGAATCTTCCTTGGTGCATTCCCAATGAAACCCTTGAAACCCTTGAAGCTAAACCTGCAAGACTTGAGAGGTGATGTGCATACAAGAGATAATATGTTACATATACTAACAAGATGGCATTTCAATCCTATCTAGCAAAACAAGATATATAGATCTACAAGCATGTGCATTGATAGATCTACCCAAGTAACATTTTACCTAAGATCCAATGTGTGCAATCACCAACCAAATCTAAACAAAGTTTACCTCATATGTGTGGCAAGAACAAGCATGTGCATAACTCTTCCAACTGTCCTCCAAAGCTTCTCTTTATTACTCAAGAAAATGGATCTTAGAGAAAACTTACTCCAAAACCCTAAGAGCCAAAGAATAGAAATGATGGGAAGAAAGAGAGAGAGAGAGAGAGAGAGAGAGAAGAAAATCCAGTAGCATAACAATAGCTCAAGATATGGTGAGTTGGGAGTGAGGAAAGGGATCTATTTATACTTGGAGAGGCAAACCTACCTCTCTTGGATCAATGCCAAGTGTCCATCACCAAGCATAAAAGTATATCTCAAGGCTAGGGCGCACCATCTAGGGTTTAAATCTTAGATCTAGGGTGTGGAATGGTTTGGGAGGTGTTGGGATCACACAAAGGTATGTGGGAGGCTATGGAATTCATGCTAGGGGAGTGGAAGAGTTTTAAATTATTTTTAAAATTATTTCTAGAATTTTCCAAGTGGAGTGGGGCGCACCACTTGGGGATGAGGAGAGGAAAGGGAGGCAAATAATGAGGTGAAGGGGGTGGGGTTAGGTTAGGAAATGACGTGGGGGGCAAGGGAGACACACCACGTGAGAGAGGGGCCCCCTTTAAGTCACAACGTCATACCACCAAGGAAAAACGTCAATCCCCCTAGGGGGGTGTAACTTTTGAGTGAGGTGAGGGGGTAAGGGTAATTAAAGGGTCAAATTAAGGTTGGATGGGTAGGTTTAGGTTAGGGAGACTCTCTCTAACTTTATTCCATCATTAAATCATCCTTTTAACTCATTATTACATTTTTACAATTTTGCCATGTTTGGACTTTAGCAATTAAAATTGTTGTTATTGACTGACCGACACTCTGGGTGGACAAACCCATAACAAAAGTTGTCCGACTGAGCTGAAATTTGGTCCAAGGGTGTAGGAGGTGCTATTCCATTTCTTTTGAGCACAAATACCCCTATCAAAAATCCAAGGACCTAGTTTTTACAATTTATGCTCAAAAATAATTAAACCTCCAAACTTAGGGAAATTTAATTAAAAATTAATTAATTAAAAAAAACTATACTAGACTCGACAGAATTCCGTGAAACTTTCTAAGATATCTTGCATGGTCATTTACAATGATTCCCTACAATAGTTACCAAAAGATAAGCCCACTAGAACGTCGTTCACCACTTTGGAGGAATTATTGCAAGTGTGAGGGAAAAACTCAAGGGAAATCAATAAGGCTGAAAAGCACAATTGATAACCTGAGGATAAAAAAACCCTCGATGAAAGGAACTCTCCCAGTGAACCGATCCCAAGGTAACTGACGTAGACATGACTCATGCAGACCTATTACATTATTGACCCACGCAGGGGTGCGGAAATTCCAGTTACAAAAAGAAGTGTTGGGGTCAAACATGCCCTATAGAACCAAATTTCTTCGACAAATGAACATCTAATGATGCATCTCTTCGTGGCACATGGAGTTGACCACCTATGTTGGAGAGGCGGTCAACAGAACCTTAAGGTTGTGTACTGATTTCAGGCAACTAAATAAGGTCACAATAAAGAACAAATATCATTTGCCAAGAATTGATGATTTGTTTGATCAACTGAAGGGTGCATGACACTATCAGCTTGAGTGAGTTATGGCATAGAAGACTTGCTCACATTCATTATAGAGCTCTTCCAGGTCTAGGGAAAATGGTAACAGGTCTACCAGAGATACAGATTCAGCATAAAGGAGTTTGCAAAGGTTGTGCCCTTGGAAAAAATGTTAAAGGATCCTTTCATAGCAGTGACAACAGATCCAAAGAAATCCTGGACTTATTAGATTCAGATGTATGTGGGCCGATGATTGTTGCATCCTTAAATGGGTACTTATACTATGTACTCGTCATAGATGATCACTCCAAGAAAACTTGGATTTACTTTTTGAAAAACAAGGAGGGAGTCCTTACCAAGTTTCAAGAATTCAAAGCTCAAGTTGAAAACCTGACCATAAGAAAAATCAAAATATTGAGATCAGACAATGGAGGAGAATACACCTCAAAAGAATTTAACAGATTTTGTATTGAAGCAGGAATTAAGAGGGAGTTCACAATTCCTTACAACCCTCAACAAAATCAGGTTGCTGAAAGGAAAAACAAAACTATCATTGAGGCAACTAAAGCAATGATACATGATTAGAGTCTTCCTGACTCTATGGGCAGAAGCTTGTATGACAGCAGTATATGTTCAAAATCATAGTCCTCATTAGATACTGAAGAACATTACTCCAGAAGAAGCATTCACCAAGGTGAAGCTTGAGATCAAACACTTCAGAATATTTGGATGCCCAGTGTACCTTCATGTACCCAAAGAGAATAGATCCAAACTAGAACCTTCAAGAAGAAGGGTACATTTGTGGGATACAGCGAATCCTCAAAGGCATATCGAATCTACATCCCAGGTCAGAGACAAATTGAAGTAAGCAGAGATGTTACTTTTGAAGAAGAAGTAGCTTTCCAGAAATCCAGCGAAGCTCAGATGGAAATCGATGGTGAAACAATACCTCCTCCTCCTTCAGCAGTTCAGAGGGAGATATATATTATCCCAGATGAGCTATTGGCTCATCTAGAATAAAATGCCCCTAGTGGATGAGCACTAGTGGGTGTATCAGGTCCTTTGCTACATATATTGTTCAAGAGTCAGACTTGCTTGTAACCCTAATTGTTATGTAATGGGTATAGGTCGGCCCCACCTTAATGTGATTAATAATAAATGTAAAAGATAATTAATTTGGTCAATATTAATTATAATAATAATAATTATTATTATAATGTGACTTAGAGAGGTCAGCCCTATTGAAACCATAGACACTTCTATTGATAGGACAAGTCTAATATAAGTAAAAAAAGATTCCCCATTGTGGAGTCATATCTTTCATGTGAGTTTTGGAAATTTCAGCAAGTACATTTACTTGGGAAAAGTGCGCACCTCTCTTGGGCCTTAGTCTTCTAGGGTTTGAGCACCCTCTTGTGTGCTAGGTCTTTCTTGGTGGTGAAGGTCTTTCTCTTGATGAATATAGCAAAGGATTTGGTTGGGTTTTCTTCCCTTGTTGAGAAGGGTTTCCCAGGATACTTCTTGTGTTCTTATGCATGGTGTTTCTTCTTGTGATCTTGGTTGCTGCAACATTCTTGTTTACGGTTAAAACAAATGCAAATTGAAATGAACTACATGCTTAACCTATCTTATTGAAAAATCAACACTCTAGATGGTACCCTTGTGGACTCAGTTGAGTGATCTGTTGAGTATGACGTCCCTGTGGCTAAGCACAAGTGGACGTGTCCATAGTGGTTGAGCACTAATGGACGTGTGAGATCCTTGCTATATGGTCTAAGAGTAAGATTTACTTGTAACCCTAATTTGTGATGTAAAGGGTACAAGTCGACCCCACCATATGTGAAAGATAATTAATATCTATGTAATGATTAATTATATTATTGAGTTATTGAGGTCGATCCTATTGTGCCAATAGACACACCGTTTGTTGTGTCAAGTCTTGTATAAATAGAGGTGAATCCCCATTGAGGATTACACACACTCTCACTTGTCATTTTGGAAATTTGAGCAAGTGCATGTACGGCTGAAGTGCGCACCTCTTGGGCGCTAGGTTCTAGGTTTTGGTAAGCACCCTCTTGTGTGCTAGGTCTATGGTTTTGGGGGATCTTCTCTTGAGAATATAGAAAAGGATTGTTGGGTTTTTTCCCCTTGTTTGAGAAGGGTTTTCCCAGGATACTTCTTGTGTTCTTGTGCATGGTTATTCTTCTTGTGATCTTGGTTATTGCAGCACTTGTGTATGGTGTTGTTGCATTGTTTATGGTTCAAGTACATGCTAAATGAAATAAACTACATGTGCATGAGCCCAACATAGAGAAAATTCAACATTGTATCAGAGTAGAGTTCTTGAAGGACCATTGCACAAGTTTTCAATCCAGTCGTCACCTACCAGTTGCAGAAAAGTACGACCCTCTAGGGTTTCCAAAAAAAAAGTATGGCCCTCACTTTTTTGCTTGTTTTAGCACCCTCCACTGTAACGTTGGGGCTAATTTTCGCATAGGAGTGTATGGCCTCCTTCAACGTACCTCCAGAAACTCTCAGAGTGCAATTCCAAGAAGTTTTTATTTTTGGCCTTAGGGTTTCTGTAGAAATTTCAATTTTAGGGTTTTTGCAGCCAATTGAAGGATTTTTCAAGCTTACCAGTGTTCCCCAGATTTTCGAAGCTTATTGTTGGCAGTCATAAGTCCAACAAAACCTAAGGTTGCTAGCCTAGCCTAGCCGTTAGGTTTCCTAGCCTAGTTGTTAAGGGTTTGTGGAAGAATCTGCAAACCATGAGGAACAAAACTTTGGTGGAAGATAGGCTTGATAGATCAAGCAACTTCAGTTCCTAGAAATCAAGACTACAAATTACCCTGGAAGAGGATGACCTATTGTGTGTGATACAAAAGACTCTACCAAAAACAGCTACCGATGAAGAGAAGCAAGAGTGGAAGGAAGATGACATCAAAGCAAGGAAGATAATCATCTATTCAATAAGAGATCATCTCCTACCTCGTATTTCCAACCTGAAGACAGTTTATGAGATGTATGATGCATTGAAGAATATGTTTGAGAGTACCAACACCCTCAGAGCTCTTACATTGAAGAATCAACTTCAACATATCAAGATGACAAAAGCAAACACCATTGCTACCTTCTTCATGAAGATTTCAGAGATCAGAGATCAGCTAGGTGCCATTAGAGAAACCATATCAGAAAGAGAGCTTGTCTAGACTACTCTCAATGCTCTTCCAAGACATTGGGAACCATTTCTTCAAAGTATCAGTGGTAGAGAAGATCTACCTAGATTTTATTGTCTATGGACCGACTGCACCCAAGAAGAAACGAGACTTATAGTCAGAGGAGTGCAAGACTCCCCTCATGATGACAATCATCCTCTTGCTTTTCATACAAAGGAAGGCAAAAGAATAAATAGAAGAAGTTTCAACAAAGCATTTAAAGACAAGAAGACTTCATCAGCTCCAGGTCATGAACACAGAAAAGACAAATCAAAGATTTAGTGTTTCTGATGTGACAAGTATGGACACATTGTGAGAGATTGTCCTACCAGGAAGAAAGGAAGACAACTTGCCTCCACTGTTGATGTTGATCCAAAGCCACATCAGAGAGATGAAGACATAGAAGATGAAGCCTTCTTCTTCATATCAACACTCTCAGGTACGGTTCCTACTGATAGTGATATTTGGTTAATTCACAGTGGTGCTTCCAGACACGACTAGATGTAGAGATCATCTGATAGACCTTGTTGAGAAAGAGTCTAGTCCACATGTTGTACTTGGAGACAATGCCATATATAATGTGAAAGGAGTTGGAACTTCTACATTCCAACTAGATTTTGACATACTCCTTCAGTTGAGTGAGGTACTATATGTACCCGGGATGAAAAGGAACCTTGTCTCTATTTCTACCTTAGAGGATAAAAGCTACAAGGTTACCTTCTCTGAAAGAAAAGTTCTTGCATGGCACAAGAACTCACATATGAATTATGCCCGAGTGATTGGTGTTTGAGAAAACAGCTTGTACAGATTGATTGTCTGACCAATCCAGGCCTTGTTGCATAATAATATTAGTTTGAGAGAGCTATGGCATAGGAGACTTGCTCATATACATTATAGAGCCCTTCCCGCTCTGGGGAAGATGGTAACAGGGCTTCCAGAGATACATGTTCAGAATGATGGCGTTTGCAGAGGTTGTGCTCTTGGCAAGAATGTCAAGGGGTCCTTCTTGAGCAGTGACAGTAGATCCAAGGGGATCTTGGACTTGATACATTAAGATGTGTGTGGAACCATGACTGTTACTTCCTTGAACGGATATTTGTACTATGTGCTCGTCATCGATGATCACTCTCAGAAGACGTGGATTTACTTCTTGAAGACCAAGGATGGAGTCTTTTCGAGATTTCAAGAGTTTAAAGCTCAGGTTGAGAACCTGATCGGGAGGAGGATCAAGGTGTTGAGATCAGATAATGGAGGAGAGTACACCTCCATGGATTTCATTGATTTCTGTATTGAGGCAGGGATCAAGAGGGAGTACACCCTTCCTTATAACCCTCAGCAAAATGGGGTTACAGAAAGGAATAATAGAACCATTATTGAGGCAACCAAAGCGATGATACATGATCAGAATCTACCTATGATTTTGTGGGAAGAAGCATCTGTGACAGCAGTGTATGTTCAGAATAGGAGTTCTCATCAGATGTTGAAGAAGATGACTCCCGAAGAAGCTTTCACCGGAGTGAAGACTGAGGTTGGACATGTTATCCCCGATATCTAGGGATAACTAGGAGATCATGTCTCGAGGCCCACATGGTCCTAGACATGGAATACCGAGAGCAAGAGTGACTTGAGCATGGCCCTGGAGGGCCCATCTTTCTTCTTCTCAGCCAGACTTGTCCTGTCAGCAGTACCAGTTTCCATCACTACCGGCCTGGGCTTGCATCAGAGAGGGCTCTTGCTCCATGAGGTAATTGGTTCGAGGTATCATGGTATGTGTCATATTTGATCATTATAACCTTCTTATATATGCATTAGGTTTCTTTCATTTCGGATGACTGCTTGGATCTTACACTAATCCACTTGACCATTGTTGGGGTGATTGATGGGGCAACTTAGCAAGCTGGTATTCATGGGTTTTGCTTAGCCACCAAGGGGGATTTGCAGAGCTATCGTCCGCTCCCATCATTTTATCACTTTTTCATCTTATACCTCGCTCATCCATCCCATTCCCCTAGTCTAGCCATTAGGATGACCTTCCAGGGTACATCTTGTCTTGTGGGAAGAAGGGGCTAAAGGCCCAGGGGGTAAAAGTAGCTGGTAAAAGATAAAAAC
This sequence comes from Picea engelmannii, assembly GCA_009831015.1. Taxonomy (NCBI): domain Eukaryota; kingdom Viridiplantae; phylum Streptophyta; class Pinopsida; order Pinales; family Pinaceae; genus Picea; species Picea engelmannii. The sequence continues at coordinate 1,754,987 of ML776742.1, read as the reverse complement.
CATAGGAAAAGAAAACCTAGAGATGCTTCGCCCAGGGGATCCCCGAGAAGGCAATAAAAAGCCTCTCGATAAGAAACTAAGGAACCCTAAGAAAAATGATTAAATAAATAAATGCAAGACCTAACCAAGAGGATGGGAGGTCTCATCACGAGCCGGCCCATTATGTTCATAGGTATTTAGCAGTATGACATTGCCACTATCTGGTCACCAAACCAGGGCAGTGACA
>ML776742.1:1720867-1736145 GCA_009831015.1 Picea engelmannii | reverse complement strand
CGGAGCTCATTCTTCAGACTCATAACTTGTCCAATGTTTCTGACTGAGAAGAGATTTGTTAGGGCATCGTACATCTTTGATGAGTCAAGATGGGAGATGTAGGGTATCAAGTGGTCTTTTATGGAATCCACTATGATACTCATAGCATTGATGTCAACATCTTTGAACTTCTCCATAGTTGCAACGTTATGTGGTTCCTTCTCTTTTCCTTCTTCAAACTCTGGCTTCACGATATCCAGCACTTTATCTTGGCAAAGATGAGGTCAATCCTTGTCTTCCACGTTCTGAAGTTAGAGGCTCCATCTAACTTGTTCTCAGACTTTATAGAGTTAGTCATGGCTGCTTGACTTGGTCAAACCCTAGATTTGACCAGAAATTCAAACTTCATGTCTTGGCTTGCTGAGAGTATCAGGAGATGCGCTAAGCTAGGGCACACTGATCTGTCCGAAGATTAGGTCAATCTCTTCACTTAAGGTGCCTCAACAAGAGGTTTAGGGTTTCTGCAACTGCTCCTGCTAGTAACCCTAGCGGCAGTGTCTTGGGAGCTGCTTCTGCTAGTAACCCTAGCGGCAGTTCCTCAGCGGCTCAATATCCTAGCGGCTATGTTTCCTTCCAGTGTTTAGACTAAATGAAGGAGGTGTGGCCCCATAACCTATTAGAATATAGAAGATTGCGTGCTCGTTTTACCATTAACGATACCCTTGTCACCCAACCATAGGAGATTTGACCAGAAATTCAAACTTCACGTCTTGGCTTGCTGAGAGTATCAAGAGATGCGCTAAGCTAGGGCACACTGATCTGTCTGAAGATTAGGTCAATCTCTTCACTTAAGGTGCCTCAACAAGAGGTTTAGGGTTTCTGCAACTGCTCCTGCTAGTAACCCTAGCGGCAGTGTCTTGGGAGCTGCTTCTGCTAGTAACCCTAGCGGCAGTTCCTCAGCGGCTCAATATCCTAGCGGCTATGTTTCCTTCCAGTGTTTAGACTAAATGAAGGAGGTGTGGCCCCATAACCTGTTAGAATATAGAAGATTGCGTGCTCGTTTTACCATTGACGATACCCTTGTCACCCAACCATAGGCCGAAGCCACCCTCCGAGCACCTTAACCTTGACTGAGAATTATTCCGGAAGCAAACCCTAGGCTAGATAGCCAAACAAGGTGTAGTGCATCTTCCTCCAAGGATAGTGCACCAACAATAGTTGATCAGATAGTTCAAACCCTAGCCAAGGGATAGTCCAAGCTCATACTGAAAACTAGCTGTTGTTGCAGCTGCACCTGCAGCCCTCCTCCACATGTGCGCACCAAACTGGGAACTGCAGTGCGCACCAAATTGGGAACTGCAATTTTGAGATGTGTCAAATGAGAACTGGCGCCATGTATTTATAGTGGTTCTGCCAGATTTGTTGGGGCCGACTTCTCCTTCTAGATATGTGTCTGTTCAGTATATTATTATTATTTATGGTCGACTTCTTCTCTTGGAGGCTAATAACCTAATATAAATTATCTTCTTGAGCCGACAAGACTTCCAGGGTTATTAGCCAACTCATTAGGGTTTTCTCTTGCTTTCCGGAGTCTTCTATTCTCGTCAGGTTCACACGTGGAGGTAAATACCTCCCGCAACTACCATAATATTAACAGAGCCCATGGAGGGCGTAGCTTTTGATGTGCATGACCATGCCTGGCGGACAGGTACCATTTGGACCGGTACACAAGGGGAGATGACTAGTTCAGACCTCCATGGGGTTGAAGAGCCCACCAGATGGATTCTAAGACCCCATCAGGGGGTAGAGACAGGATGGAGATGGATCAGGGCTTTTGCATCGAAGAGGAAGAGGACGTTCCATCAAAGGCACTCCGACAGGACTAGACCTAGGGTGAATGACCCCTTTTCACTGAAACGCTAGCCTTGGAAGGCTTAGGACATCCCCATCTTCGCCATGACTTCATCCAGCTTCATGGACACTTTTGGAGGCAGACTGGGCAGCAGTGGCACGTGTCGCATGTTGGAGAGGCCCCTGGGGGGCTAACGTTTTGCTCCTAGATGTCTCATTTTCCCTAGAAAGGGTTAGCACCTCCCTTGAAGGGGATTTTACTCTCTTTGCAGCTCAATTAGGGTTTTAATTTGACAATTTAATGTAAAAATAGTATTATTTTGACATTATGGCCTTGTCGGCGTTTTGATGACCTGAAAAGTAAAATAAGGTCATTGATACACTATATATTGAGGGTTTTGACTCTCATTTTATCATCTTTCACTCACTCATTAGTGAGGTCTGATTTTAGCGCCCTATTAGCGTTTTTGGCTGATTTAAGAGAGGCGCACTTGTTGAAGGAAGACTTTTTTTGGCATTTATGGTTTTTCTTTTGAAGGAAGGTTTTACAACTAGGTTTTGCATGGTTATTTCTTCATGAATTGTAAGTGTTTTTTTCTGCAAAACTTCTTATTGAATGGTTGTAGTCTAAATTTCTTGCACATTACTTATAAATTTGTTGAATCAAAACCCTAGGTGACAAGCACATTTAATTGGTCCTCGTCTCATGTCCCCTGATAGAGAAATTTTCGGCCATTGAAGAAGGAAGAGAGAGCCTAGCCATAGCTACACTCTCATTTCTTCTTCTCCCTGAGCTAGTCGTACTATCCAGAAGCCAAAGAGAGTGAGACGTCCTTGGCCTAGTTCTTCTACACCAGGGTCGTACCATTCTAGGGTTTGCTGAAAAGGCCTTGTTGTAGCAACACCTTGCCTCTTCAAACCTTCATGCTTTGGTTGTCTTTGCTTTATCTTCAGCTCGTCGTTTTTCCAATTTGATCTAAAGAAGGAGGAGAGAGCACGAGGCCTTGCTTCAGCAACACCGGAGTGAGCCTCTCTCCCCTAGGGTTTTGTTTCTGAAGCCCTGGTATTGCAGCACTTCAGAACCTTTCCCTCTAGTCTTTAGTCACCCTCCTTCAACTCTTGCATCCTTCTTATTGACTCCATTAAAACCTAAGGCATTGATCTAAGCCTCCGGCGTTGAAGTGATTTGATCCTAAACACTCTCAAAATACCTTTTTTTTTATTTGAAACCCTAGTCCTATTATTGTCGTCATCATTGGCTATTATCATCATTGTGCAGCAACGTTTTGCCTTATAAGCAACTGAATGGTGTTTAAAGCGTCTATTGAATGAAGGATTGATTGGATATATTGATTGCTACATCATTTTGGGTATTTATTGGTGGAGTGATTTTATTTCATTGCTATATTGACAAACATTGACTTCGTCAATATTTATTGTTATAATTGCTTATATGTTGAATTAGCAGATGATCTTTGACATATGAAGTACTAACCAAGATTTGCGCGTATAAGTTTCTTGTTGCTTTGTCCCGGACAGGTGTTTTTTCTTCTTCTTTGGTTACTTCTTATTATTGGTTGTTTAGCCGAATCTTCTGCTCGGTGGTGACTTGTCAGGGGGACTTACGCTTTTGCCTTATCATCCTTCACCTTCTCAAAGCTCCAGGTCACCAGGGACGTCTCCCTTGGGCCTTACCACCCAGAATAGAAAGAACCATCCCATTGAGGTGACATTGGGTGGGATTGGTTCCTGTTACGCCAGTTTATCCCTTTATCTTCTGACCTATTACCATAAATACAAACTGTGCGATAACAGTAAGTATGGTCAAGAACAGTACAATGGCTCTTCAAGGGAGTTCCTAGTAGCAAACCCATCCCCAAGGAAGACCACTTACTAGGGCACAATGTCAACCACGAAGGTGAAGTAGTGCAAAAGGCATAATGTCTAAGCATATATCATAAAATCTAAAGCAATCTAAGATACACCATGCTTAAATGCCTCAAATATTGAAATGATGCTCACCATAACACTGACTTGTACCCCATGGATCAAGGCCCACTGCGTTCCGGAAGCCAACTGGTGTGGTGGATGCCATCTGAAAATATACGACCTTTGTGGTGATGAGAAGGGTCTCCATCTATGCAAAAGGATATTGCTAGTCATGTAGTCTCTCAGCACTCCATATCTGCAACCTGAGGGCCTCGAGACATAATCTCCTTAGTTATCCACAAAAACGAGATAACAGAACCTTGAGGGGGAGGCACGAACATGGTACAAATCCTTTCTGGATGCCTCCATTGAAGGAAGGGATTCGTTCCAGGAGAAGTTTACTAAAAGATGGGTGAATAAGCTAGACAATTCTTCCTTAATTAATGCTTTTACTCATATTAAAAAGAATGGGGATAAAATTGTCACCGATTTTAATGCTCATTTTTCTAAAAATTATTATGAATTTCCTATTACTATAAGGCCTTATGATGGTTGTGCTTTAATTTTTTATCTTGAGGCATTTGATGGCATTTTTGGTATTTTTCTTAGGAATAAAGAACCTCGAACTATAGAAGGTGGCCCAGGTTGTTGCTATTAAGTTGGAAAGAGATTTTATGGCAGCCTATGGCCTCATTCCAATCCATGACTTTCAACTATCGATTGTTAAAGCAGTGCAGAAAGTCTGTGTTATTGAAGATCAACCACAACTTGCCCTGTATCAAGTTCCCAGAGATGAACAGGAGGGTTATAGCCCAATCTTAGATGATCCAGAACCAATAGCTGCACCATTTGAGTCACATGCACAGTTTCATGAAGATGAAGGTGAAGATTTGAATACTCGAGAGTGTTCATTGGTCCCTCCCATTAGTGAAGATGAAAAATTTCAAGAGCAGGAACCACATGTTAACGAAGTTGAGATCAGTCAACAGGAGTTTTCATCCTTGCCTATCACAGTAGTGGTCCAGGAACAGCTTGATTAGACACCATTACAGCAAGCGGAGCCATTTTTGGTTCAACCAAAAGATGATGTCCCTTTCACTTTGCCTACTATTCCGCATCCCAAGGTTGTTCTTCAGGATCTTGAGATTGATCAGAGCTTGGATATCAAAGTTCACCATGACCAAGTCGAGCTCAGAATGATGGAGATATTTCAACAAGTAGATGCCAACCAACCTTCAATCTACTGGCACCCTTCAGTTATGGCTTCACCAACAAGTACATCAAGTTTTAGGTCATATGAGATTTCATGGTAGGTCCCCCTGGAAGGTTGACTTTGTTTACCTCTCTCGTAGGACTGATCATTTCGCTGCATGGTTACATCGGTCCTTTGAGTGTGATGATTTAATCATGGCAACTTTGAGATAAAAATATTTGGGTCTATGGTAGTTGTCTTTCCTTTCCACATTGTCATTTCAGTATTTCCTTCTTGCTAATTTTTACAGTTTTAGGACCGTAATCTCCATTTTCCTTGCAGTGTCTTTTCCCTTAGGTTATCTACTTCAGTCTTCGCATAAATGTTGTTCATTTTTTGCCTACTTATATCAACATGTGGTCATGTCTTGTGTGTCTTTCTTTTCTTGAATAAATGGTTGTCCACTAGTGTTTTTCCTAGGTCAAAATTTGAATGTCTATCTTATGCATGCCGAGCCTTTGTGTCTATCATTAGAGTGAGCCTAGATGAGGGGTCCATTTGTCAATGTTCTTGAAGCATTTAGCCTTTAGGATGGGCAGTTTGAAGAGTCATAGGAGACTCTTGAGTCATCTTATGTTTTGTCTCCTCGTCTCTTATCATCGAGTCCTCTACTTTGGGTCAGTTGTCCCCCTATCCAGCATAGGGATATGGTACCTGGTTCTTTCATCTTAATCTTCTTGAGATATCACTTCGTGCTGAGGGAAGAGAGACATCATTTCTCTTCTTATCAGTAGGTCATTTCGTATCGACCTCGACACATTATCTACAGATGACCCAGAAGTAGAGCACCTTGGTAGTCGTTATCCTAATTGGTGGTTATTTCGCATCCGACAAGGTTGAGTATCATTGGGCTTTGATTGGATGATCTGTGTCACTGTTTGACTTCAAAACATCTTTCACAGTGTCAGGTTGTGATCATACCTTAGGACCCTGTTGACCACCTATTTCGACTAGGGGTCAACGTCATGTACCATGAAGCTATGTACCTTGCGGTACAACATATTTTGAAGACTTATGGCTCAACAAGACAATTTTTCCCCCAACACGTCTTTCTATGTACTAGGAATGTCCGCTCCCTTGTGTGGGATAATAATGTAATAGGTTAGCATGAGTCAATTTTTAGTTAATTGCCTAGGACTTTATCATTAGGGAAGTCCTTTCATCGAGTGTTTTTTCCTCAAGTAATTAATCTTGCCTACCAGACAATTTTAATTATCCTCGAGTTTTTCACTCACAAAATCCTCCAAAATGGTGAAAGGCATTCTAATGATCGAGCCCAAGGTGTGAGTAAGATTTAGGAATGTTGTAAATGACCATGCTAAACACCTCCTAGAATTTTGCAGAATTCCATTAAGTTTTGATAGGATTTTTTAATTATTAAAATTTTCCATTTATTGGAAATTTTAATTAATTTTAATGTAAACTGAAAAAATTTGGTCATTGGGGATTTTGTATAGGGGTGTGGGTACTCAAATCAAATGGCAGATGACCCCTTACACCCTTGGACCAAGTTTCAGCTCAATTGGAAAAGTTTTGCTAGGTCATTGTCCATGAGGAGTCCAAGTCAGTATAAAATCAACAAATAATTGGCAAAATTAAAAAAGCCAAAAATTGTACAAATGACTAAAGTCATGAGAGAAAGTGGGCAAAATGTTTCCTAATGTATTTCCTGGGTTGGGAAAGTGATTTTCCACTTAGAAGACCCCCCCCCCCAATGCAAAGCCAACAACAAAAAGTGAGTCTCCCTAGTGAAAAGTACACCCCCCTTCCTCATGAACTTAGGGAAAATAAAAAATTAAAGTAAAAAAAATGCCAAAACCCTAATTTCTCCCTTCCTATAGCCTAACCTCATGTTTGACAAGTGAAAAGGTGTTTTCCCCCTTCACATTTCACCCCTCAAACCCTAACTCACTACCAAAACCCTAAAAGTGTCTATTCCTTGACTTTGTCTATCTCTCTTGGATGTGTGACACTTGTAATTCATCCAAGAGGGGTCTTTCCTCTCTCCCAAGTATAAAAGAATGCCTACCCCTCATTTATCAATCTTTGCTCAGTGCAAGTCTAATATGCCAAAATCCCTCCCATCTCCTCCTCATTCTCTTCACTTTCTTTCATGATTCTTCGTGCCATTTGGCAAGTTCTTCCTTGGTAATGAAATAATAGAAGCTTTGGAGGATATCTTGTGTTTCTTAGAGTATTCTAAGAGCCATTGTGTTGTGGATCTATGAAGTAATATTACTACCATTTTCTATTGCATTTCCTTATTTTACATTTTGACACTTGGAAACCCAAGCAAAGTATTTTGCTTGGATAGATTAGTTGTAATATTATCACTAATTTTTGTGAGTTGCTCCTATTTTATTTGGAAAGTATTTTGCAAATTTATAGAACATTCTCACCTTCTTGTATGTCTTGTAGCAAGGGTTTGCAAAATCTGCAGGTTGCCAAGGGTTTTGGGAGGTTGATTTCAAATCTGGAAATCTACTTTTCAAGCCATTTCAAGCTTCTATAATATTATGTTTCTATTTTCTGCCACGTGTCTATCAGTTTTTAGCATTCTTTTATCTAAAATCTGCAATCTAATATCTACTTTTATATTCAGATTTTTTTATTTTAAAATTTCTGAATATTATATTTTTATAAAATCACTTATCTAAATCATCTTTTAGCAATTTCCAGCAAGAATAGCTTGTTGTTTTTGCATGTTTATTATAGTTTCTGAAGAGGATTTCTGCATATTTGGCCCCCAAAACACTCAAGGAAGCATCCTAGAGTGGTGGTGCCAAATCCTCTTCTTTCTCTCAACCTTTTAAGCAGTGTATGCAGCCCAAGAGAGTCTCTTGGGCTTGCATTCTTTCTGCCTAATTGTTATTTTCTGTAAAGTGTAAATAATCTTTTTGTTTGCCCACACCTTGCAAAGTGATTAGCTAAACCATCCATGCAATATCGTAAAGGCTAAGATCTAAGTTTATTTTCTGTTTTAGTTTTATTTTTACCCACCTTGGCCAAAACCAGTAGGCTTGTCCTCCATCTTGTGCCATAGTGTGAGGTTTCTTAAGCTTTAAAATTAATTTTCAAGTTGTTTAATTCATTCATTTTCTGCCCACACCTTGCATAGCGATTTGGCTTTGTCATCCATGCAATATCGTGAAAGCTAGTTAATTTAACTTGTTTAAAAATAACCAAATTTGTGCCCCATCTATACCCCGTATTTCTTTCCCTTGCCACTTTGTGGATTTGGGAAAGTAAGAAAGGGAAAGGATTGAGAGGCTAATTTAATTAGGCACCCAATTATTATTGTCTTTACCAACAAAAAGGGTGACTTGGGAGGCTACAAGGGGTTGAAATCGGGGACAGCTTCACGGCACTACGTGTCCTCCTTGCTTGAGCGCCTAAGCATTTTGGATTTGACCTGTGGAGCTAGGGAAGGACCTTGTTCGTCCTTCTTGAGCACCCAGCACTTCCTTTTGGTTCAGGGAATAAGAGTTAGGGGTAGTCACATAGTTTAGGCTTGAATCTTTCACACTCTAGTTCAAGAGAGTTTTAAAATTTGTTAAAATCAACCTAAACACTCTTCACAATATTTACTTTTGAGAAAGTTATTTTTTCAAGCACTTTACTTTCAAATAATTTTTCTTTTCATGTGAATATTTGTTTAGAAGTATTCTTTATTCTTTATTTTAATTGAACATAATTGGTTTAAGTGTAAAGTTACTTCTTATAATCATTGTCGATATCTCATAATTTCGTTTCATTCTTGTTACTTTATTTTCGTTATTGTAGATATCTTTTAATCAATTTTGGGTAATCTTAGGCATTGGTCTGATTGTTGAATATAAATAGAAGGTTTGTCTGTCATTGAAGAATTGCATTGTATTTGTTGCTTATCATTGGGTTGGGTCTCCACAACTAAAAACAAAATTAACTCCTAGATCATTAATCAAACTTCACAGAGTTTAATAGGGTCTACCCCCCTTGGCTTCCCTAGGAATGAGCCTAGACGAAAGAAGTCTAGATCGAGGTGATAGTGGGTCTAGACTTAGGTTTGTGCCTCCAAGGACACACCGAGTGGGTTGAAGACTTCTCCACGTTAGTAGGTGTGTATAAGGACGGCAACATCTTTGGCGTCGTTGTCGGGGATAAGTCTCTTATCCTTGGTTAATCGACAAACTCTAATTAATTCTTTAAAAACTAAGTAATAAAACTTTCCCTAAAAAAAATTTTAACTTGAGTTGTGTTATTCAACATTGCTAAGTCTCCAAGTGGCGACTGCATTTGAAACTTCTTTGAGGTATACTACTAGGAGTAATCCGCAAGGGTTCGTTTATTCCTTTCCTGACCCTGAAAAGGTGTATAGAAGGAGAATAAACAGACTTGCTCCTCGTAGGCTACCTGAAAGTCTTGGAGAAGAAGCAATCTCTCATATACATCTCTTCTTTTCAAATAATAATCCTACAACAACTAATCCTACAGCAACTATGGGTGATCCATTGAATCCATGTAACTTCGTTAATGTTCAAGGTTATCCTCATCCCGTTCCTGACAAAGATATTGAGAAATTGCCTGTTTTTCAGGGAAACAATGTTGTTAGTGCCACATCTCACATCACAAATGTCAACATCTGCATCCTAAAATGGTGTAGTGGTCACAATCATGAAGATGTCAAGATGAAACTTTTTGTGTATTCTCTGGAAGGGGATGCGTTAGAGTGGTTCATGGAACATGGTGATAACAAGTTTAGCACTTTGGCTGAAATCCTCAAGGCTTTCAATGAAAGATGGGGTGACCAAAAAGAGGACCATCATTTATTAGTTTCCCTTAGCACAAGTCAAAAGAAGGAAAACGAAACAATGGAAGAATTCAATAAAAAGTTTAATGACTTGGTTAAAAGCCTCCCTCAAACTATTAAGCCTCTTGATGCATCTATTTTAATTCACTATATGGAAGCCTTTGAGGGAGAGATTAGATATCAGTTAAGGGATAAAGAACCAACAACACTAAAGGATGCACAAAAATTTGCTATCATGCTAGATAAGAATATGCAAGATGCTAGAAAATCAAATATTCTTGGTTTCTCAAGGGGATCTTCTTCCAAAACTAATGAGGAGAAGAAGAAGAATGTTGAAAATCAAGAGTCTTCTAATAATGGCATTAAGCAGCTCACTCAATTAATTAAGCAAATGGAGATTAACCAGGCTAATCAAATGAGAGAACATGCTAATCAAATGAATGCCATGCGAAATAGGTTTGTGGCCATGGAAAGGGCTCAATCTAGTAGAACTCATCATAAGTCAAATGATAAATGGCCCAAGAGACCTCCACCTCAAGATCAAAGGCCACCAAATCCTTTTGAGTCTACTAACTTGGTTGATCACCAAGCTATCCCTTATTGTAGGCCTTGTGGGGAGTTTCACGAAGAATAAATTTGCCCAGTCTTCATTGAAATTTGTGGTGAAGAAAGGTTCTATATATCAGAAAATGAACAAATTAACATGTGTGATCGAACGTACAACGTTGGCATGAATGAGTGGATGAAACTAACTGAATATGGTGAGGATGTAAACTGCATGAATGATGTAGTGGATAGAGCAACAGAAAAGTTTGGTCCTAAGCCTACTCCCAAGCAAGTGCCAGATTTGACTAGATATAGAGGTTTAACTTATCAAATGAATGGAACCAAAAATCAAGACAAACCTCAAGCAAGTGTTCCTAGGGTACCTCTTGCCCCCCTAGATCAGTCTTTCCTATAGATACAGAATTAAAAATTGACTTAGGGGGGTGGTTGAATAATGCGAAAATGTTGGTCCCTGTAGCAGAAATTATGAAAATTCCATCTCAGAGGGAGAAACTACTTAAAGCTATAGAAGATCCTCCTTAGAACAGTATTAACAGGCCACCAACTGTAGCCTACCAGGATGCACCTGTGATTTTGCAAAATTGGGATAGGGGGAATGAAAAGAATCAACCTTTTTACCTTTCTCTACTTGTGAACAACTATACCCTTCATAATTGCATGCTAGATTCTGGAGCAAGTCCAAATGTTATAACTAAGAAAGTAATGGAACAGTGAAATTTAAGGATTTCAAGGCCTTACCATAAAATTTGTGCCATGGATAGTAAAACGATTGAAGTGCATGGTTTGATAAAGGGCTTACAAGTGCATTTGGCTGCCTTCCCGGACATCATGATAGAAATGGACATAGTAGTGATTGATGTGCTAGATGCTTGGGGTATGTTGCTTTCAAAAAAAACAGTTGCAGAATTTGGGGGCAATTTACAAATGAATTTAACTTATGCCATCATTCCCACTCCAGATGGGGCCATGTTTAGATTCAACAGAGAATTGGAAAGAAAATACCATCTTGAAGATCCTACGAAACCCATATATGGACTTGTTTATCGTGATCTAGAGATGGGATGTTATGAGATACAATCTAATTTTCTAGCATCTGTCAAAAAGGAACTTAAGGATGAAACCCCTAGTGTTCGTAATGTTTGAGATACCATGGATACTTTTGATGGTCTCTTTCTTGAAGAAGCTTCAAGTGAAATGGGTAGTGATGTGAATTCTTCAAGAATAGGAACAGAGTTGGATTCGTCATCCGGCAATGCATCATCAACATCAATGCACCATCTTTCAAATGAATCAGTTAGATGTCAGGAAGAATTGGATAGGATTTTTGGGCCATCTATTCCCTATATCTTAAAAGTTGAGGATATTTATTTTGACGAAGATGATGTCTTCGACAAACAGGAAGAGCATAAAATGAGAGAAAATACAAGAGGAAAAATTGGAATAGATCTGGTAGAAGGTCATAAGGATGATGAAAAAATTAATGGTAATAATAATAGGCAACATATCATCCCTACTAAAGAGTATGCCAAGCCTTTCAAAGAAGAATCGAAATCAGCAAACTTCAAATATTTTCACTTGGCACCAATACAACTTCATCAGAAAGGGTTCAAAAAATATTCTATCAAGTGGTTGAGAACTAGGAAAAGGGGTTCACATCAGAACATCAAAAAACAAGGTAAACTGTATAAGTCTTCTAATAACTCATCTCAGCCAGTTGGACGACAAAAAGTTAGACATGCTAGTGAGAAGGCTCCACCTTGAAATGATCTTCAACGCAGCCATTTGGTGTCCAAAGGGACACCCTTTGTAGCGTATCTCTAACTTTTTCCCTTTGATTCTTTCAATTTTGTTGTTATTTCATTTATGTGTATAATTCATTGTATAGTCATTTCATTTATGTGATTATTGTTAATAGCATTTTATTTAATGATTATTATTTTTACACATGTATTTATGTTGGATATTGGTGAGCACATTGTTTTGTAGATTCTGAAGTTCTCGCATGCTCTTTTTCCCGAAGATCGAGCACGCGTCCCCATGTGGAGCCAGATGTTGACCACCTATTTCAACTAGGGGTCAACGTCATGTACCATGAAGCTATGTACCTTGCGGTAGAACGTATTTTGTAGACTTATGGCTCAACAGGACAATTTTTCCCCCAGCACGTCTTTCTATGTACTCGGAATGTCCGCTTCCTTGTGTAGGATAATAATGTAATAAGTCAGCATGAGTCAATTTTTAGTTAGTTGCCTAGGACTTTATCATTAGGTAAGTCCTTTCATCGAGTGTTTTTTTCCTTATGTAATTAATTTGGCCTACCATGCAATTTTAATTATCCTCGAGTTTTTCACTCACAAAATCCTCCAAAGTGGTGAAAGGCGTTCTAATGATTGAGCCCTGTTATCGCACAGTTTGTAGCTTAGGTTAAAGGCTAAAGGATTGAAAGCAAACTGGCGTAACAGGAACCTTCCCCACCCAATGTCACCTCAATGGGGAGGTTCTTTCTATTTAGGGAGGTTAACCCAGGGGAGACGTCCCCGACAACCTGGGGTTTTGAAGAGGCAAAGGTTTAAAGCTCAAAGTAGAAGTTCCTCCTCACAGGTTACCACCTAGGTCGGACAGTCTGGCTAATCAGCCAATAAAGAAGTGTATGCCCAATTGAAAACACTTGCCCGGAACAAGACAACAACAATACAATATATATATGCAGGCTATAACTCAAAGGGTTAGTACTTCAATGATTATCTGACATCAATTAATAAGCAATGTAAAACAATAGATATCAATGAAGTGAACGTTTTATCAATTAGCTATGGCAAAGGCATCAATTCATTAATAACTATCAAGATGATCAAGCCAACAATGTATCCAATCAACAATTTACTCAATAAATGCTTCAAATCATCATTCAATTGCTTATATTCAACTTTCGCTGCGTCAAGATGAGATAACCAACTATGACGTCAGCCCTAATTAGGTTAGTTTGTTAGTTAGGGTTTCAAAATTTATAGTTTTGAGAGTGGTTTTGTACACTAAGACTTCAACGTTGGAGGTTAGATATCAGTGCCTTAGGGTATATGGAGTCAAACAAGATAAGGGCACAAGGTTTTGAAAGGATGAAGACTTAAAGACAAGAGGGAAGGGTTCCAAGGTGCTGCAAAGGCAGGGCCCTAGAATCAAAACCCTAGGGGAAAGAGGCTCACTCTGGTGTTTCTTAAGCAAGGCCTCGTGCTCTTTCCTCCTTCCTTAGGTCAACTTGGCAAAACGGCTAGCATAAATGATAAATTTAAGGGATGAGGTGAGAGAAAGTGTTGTAAAGACAAGGCTTTCAAACCCTAGAAGATGATGGCCCTAGGTGTAGATAACCTAGGGCTAGGACGTCACCTTTTTTCAACCTATAAACTTCAACGCTAGCTTAAGGGAAGAAGCAAGATGAGTGTAGCAAAGGCTAGGCTCAATCCCTCTTCTTCAATGGCTGAAAAATTTCTCTCTAAGGGGACATGTAACAATGACCTACTTGTGTGCTTGTTACCTAGGGTTTCAAATCAACAAATTAATAAGCAAATGCAAGAAATTAAACCTACAACCATTCAATTAAGAAGTTTTGCAAGAAAGTCACTTACATATCATGAAGAAAGCATGTGCAAACCCTAGTTGTAAACCTTCCTTGGAGAGAAATGCCAAAAGATGCCAAAATTATCCTTTCAATAACAAGTGTGCCTCACTTAGAATGAAAATATACCCTAGAAGGGCGCAAAAATCAAACCTCACAAGTGTGAGTGAATTGTGTTATGTTAAAATGAGGGAAAACATCCTCAATATATATCATCTCATGACCTTTAATTACTAATTAGGTCATTAAAAATAGTCGACAAGGCTAATAACCAAAAATCATACTATTTTACATTAAACTGCTAAAAGAAACATTAAATGAGCAATAAGCAAGACATCTAGCCCCTTTGAGGGAGACGTTGCCCCTTTTTAGGGCAAAACATAACACTAGATGACAAACGTTGGCCCTCTCTGGGCCTCCAAACTCTGCCACACATGCCAAAATGCTCTGTCAAGGTGCCACACACTGGAGGTGACGTCAAGGGCTCCTAGATGACGTCCTGGGCCATTAGAGGGACACGTTCCACCTGCAGTGGGTCAACCCCCTAGGGTTGGGCTCAGCCAAGGCGTCCTGGATGAAAATGTCCTTCTTCTCTCGTGCACAGGCTCGATCAATCACTGTCTTGTCTTTGCCCATGATGAGGTCCCAGCAACCATCTAATGGGCTCTTCAGCCCCATGGAGGTCCGAACTAATCATCTCCCCATGTGTACCGGTCCACTTGGTACATGTCCGTCGGACATGGTCCTGCACATCAAAAACTTCGCCCTCCATGGGCTCATTAGTCCTAGGGATCATAGCAATGTCAATCACATTTCATCATTATTTTTATCAAATGCATGCATAAAACCCCTAGCATATCATCCAATAGCTCAAAGACATTACAATGACCTACTATACAAAGCTGAAGAAAAAGACAAAATGCCCTATTGGGCTAGCATCCATAAGAAAAGGAAAGTTTCTAGAGGATATCATCCAAGCCATGTATCACGAGGTGGTGTGGTCCAGGGATGTCTAGACATAGTGGAAGACAGGGGTGATATTATCCATGGGTGCCTTTGTAGGAGGTGAGTTGTACCTGTCATGGATGCAATTCTTTCCAAGCCCTTTATTGCCTTTAATCTTTCTTTTATCTATTACTTTTTCTTTCTTTTTATTTCAAGGTCTAACTAGAGAACACTGCCTTGGCGTGGTGACCAGAGCTGACAGTGTTACCCACAAGTACTTTCACAGAGATGATAAGGCTGGCTCGTGATGAGACCCCCCTTCCCTTGGCCATGCAACCAAAGGTCACTGCCCT
>ML776742.1:1696059-1720817 GCA_009831015.1 Picea engelmannii | reverse complement strand
GCGTGGTAACCAGATAATGGCTATGTCATACTACTAGGTACCCATGAAGATAATGGGTTGGCTCGTGATGAGACCCCCCATCCTCTTGGCTAGGCCTTGTTTTGTCATTTTTCTTCGGGTCCCTCTTGTTTTTCATTGAGAGGCCTTTGATTGCCTTCTCGGGGATCCCTGGGCAAGGCATCTCTAGGTTTTATTTTTTATGGCTTTTATCTCTTACCAGCTGCTTTTACCACCTGGGCCTTTAGCCCCTTCTTCCTACAAGATAAGGTGTAACCCCACAAAAGGTCATCCTAATGTTCGGACTAGGGGAATGGGATAGATGAGTGGGAGATAAGATGTAAGAGTGATGATATGATGGGAGCGGACGATGGCTCTTCAAAATCCCCCTTGGTGGCTAACCAAAACCTATGGGCACAAGCTTGCTAGGGTACCCTGTCAATTCCCCCAACCTTGGTCAAGTGGGTTAATGTAAGATCCAAGCAGTCGTCAGAAATGAAAGAAATTTGATGCATATATCTGAAGGTTAGAATGATCAAATATGACACATACCATGATACCTGGACCAATTACCTCATGGAGCAAGAGTCTTCTCCGATACAAGTCCAAGCTGAAGGTGATGGATGCTGTTGCTGCTGACAGGACAACTCTGATGAAGAAGAAGAAAGATGGGCCCTCCAGGGTCATGCTCAAGTCAATCCTGCTCTCGGTACTCCATGTCTAGGACTTGTGGGCCTCGAGACATGATCTCCTATTTATCCCTAGAAATCGGGGATAACAAGCCCAAAGGGTGACAAAGGTTTATGAATGTTTCAAATGACCATGCTAGACACCTCCTAGAATTTTGCAGAATTCCATTAAGTTTTGATAGGATTTTTTTTATTATTAAAATTTTCCATTTATTGGAAATTTGTATTAATTTTGATGTAAATGTAAAAATTTGGTCTTCGGGATTTTGTATAGGGGTGTGGGTACTCAAATCAAATAGCAAATGACCCCCTACACCATTGGACCAAGTTTCAGCTCAATTGAACAAGTTTTGCTAGGTCATTGTCCATGAGGAGTGCAAGTCAGTCAAAAATCAGCAAATAATTGGCTAAATTAAAAAAACCAAAAATTGTAAAAATGACTAAAGTCATGAGAGAAAGTGGGGAAATATTTCCTAATGTATTTCCTAGGTTGGAAAAGTGATTTTCCACTTAGAAGACCCCCCCATGCAAAGCCAACCACCAAAAGTGAGTCTCCCTAGTTAAAAGTGCACCCCCCTTCCTCATGAACTTAGGGAAAATAAAAAATTAAAGTAAATAAAAGTGCCAAAACCCTAATTTCGCCCTTCCTATAGCCTAACCTCATTTTTGACAAGTGAAAAGGTGTTTTCCCCCTTCACATCTCACCCCTCGAACCCTAACTCACTACCAAAACCCTAAAAGTGTCTCTTCCTCGACTCTGTCTATCTCTATTGGATGTGTGACATTTGTAATTCATCCAAGAGGGGTCTTTCCTCTCTCCCAAGTATAAAAGAATGTCTACCCCTCCTCATTTCTCAATCTTTGCTCAGTGCAAGGATACTATGCCAAAATCTCTCCCATCCCTTCCCCAATCTTTGCCCTTTCTCTCATGATTCTTGGTGCCATTTGGCAAGTTCTTCCTTGGTAATGAAATAATAGAATCTTTGGAGGATATCTTGTGTTTCTTAAAGTATTGTAAGAGCCATTGTGTTGTGGATCTATGAGGTAATATTGCTGTCATTTTCTATCGCATTTCCTTATTTTACATTTTGACACTTGGAGACCCAAGCAAAGTATTTTGCTTGGATAGATTAGTGGTAGTATTATCACTAGCTTTTGTGGGTTGTTCCTATTTTATTTGGAAAGTATTTTGCAAATTTATAGAACATTCTCATCTTCTTGTATGTCTTGTAGCAAGGGTTTGCAAAATCTGCAGGTTGCCAAGGGTTTTGGGAGGTTGATTTCAGATCTGGAAATCTATTTTTCAAGCCATTTCAAGCTTCTATAATTTTTTGTTTCTATTTCTGCCACATATCTATCAATTTTTAGCTTTCTTTTATCTAAAATATGCAATCTAATCTCTACTTTTATGTTCAGATTTTTTTTATTTTAAAATTTATGAATATTATATTTTTTTTAAATCACTTATCTTAATCATCTTTTAGCAATTTCCAGCAAGAATAACTTGTTGTGTCTGCGGGTTTATTACAGGTTCTGAAGAGGATTTCTCCATATTTGGCCCCCAAAACACTCAAGGAAGCATCCTTGAGTGGTGGTGCCAAATCCTCTTCCTTCTCTCAACTTTCTAAGTAGTGTAAGCAGCCCAAGAGGGTCTCTTGGGCTTGCATTCTTTCTACCTAAATTTTATTTTCTGTAAAGTGTAAATAATCTTTTTGTTTGCCTACACCTTGCAAAGTGAGTAGCTAAGCCATCCATGCAATATCGTGAAGGCTAGGATCTAAGTTTATTATCTGCTTTAGTTTTATTTTTACCCACCTTGGCCAAAACCGGTAGGCTTGTCCTCCATCTTGTGCCATTGTGTGAAGTTGCTTAAGCTTTAAAATTAATTTTTAAGTTGTTTAATTCATTCATTTTCCGCCCACACCTTGCATAGCGATTTGGCTTTTCCATCCATGCAATATCGTGAAGGCTAGTTAATTTAACTTGTTTAAAAGTAACCAAATTTGTGCCCCGCCTATACCCTGTATTTCTTTCCCTTGCCACTTTGTGGATTTGGGAAAGTAAGAAAGGGAAAGGATTGAGAATCTAGTTTAATTAGGCACCCAATTATTATTGTCTTTACCAACAAAAAGGGTGACTTGGGAGGCTACAAGGGGTTGAAGTTGGGGACAGCTTCACGGTACTACGTGTCCTCCTTGCTTGAGCGCCCAAGTATTTTGGATTTGACCTGTGGAGCTAGGGAAGGACCTTGTTTGTCCTTCTTGAGCACCCAGCACTTCCTTTTCGTTGAGGGAAAAAGAGTTAGGGGTACTCACATAGTTTAGGCTTGAATCTTTCACACTCTAATTCAAGAGATTTTTATTATTTGGTAAAATCAACCTAAACACTCTTCACAACATTTACTTTTGAGCAAGTTACTTTTTCAAGCACTTTACTTTCAAGTAATTTTTCTTTTCATGTGAATATTTGTTTAGAAGCATTCTTTATTCTTTATTTTAATTGAACATAATTGGTTTAGTGTAAAGTTACTTCTTATAATCATTGTGGATATCTCATAATTTTGTTTTGTTCTTGTTACTTTATTTTTGTTGTTGTAGATCTGTTTTAATCAATTTTGGGTAATCTTAGGCACTGGTCTGATTGTTGAATATAAATAGAAGGTCTATCTATCATTGAAGAATTGTATTGAATTTGTTGTTTATCATTGGGTTGGGTCTTGTTAAGGTTTAAGCTATTATTAGGTTTCTTTTCAATTCACTAGATAACCATAACATAGATAGGATCACTGAGAAATACACAATCACACGAGACACATCATTTATCCTGGGAAACCCTCATGGGGGAGAAAACCCAACAAAAAATTCCTTAATATAGATAGTCAATACAATGTCAAGAGAATGAACCAAACAATACAAAAAGTCCTCTCCCAAGTATGCGCCTCTCTCTCTCTTCCTTCTTCTCCAACTGCAGCTCCAAACTTGCGCTCTGATAAACAAGTGAGTGAGCGAACAAATGAGGTGTTGGCCTCTCTTATTTATACAATCTGGCAGGTGTTGAACTGAAGTGTCTTTTCACTGGCAGGGCTGACTTCTCATTTAGCATATTACAATTAAGGTTTGACCAATCCACAAAAGGGGATTTGGTCTTTTACAATGCCCAACATGATTAATCCACAAAAGGGGATTGATCTAATGAATAATACATCAATAATAAATAGAATACTCTTTGCAATTACAATATTTCAACACTCCCCCTTAACAAGAAGGGTATTCTACAACAGCATCAGGCGAGAGAGAGGGCATCATCATCAATAGCATCTTGGAACACTGACTGGCGTATCTATAAATTATCGGAAGTTTTTCTCATCATCAATAGCAGCAACAACACAGCACAAAGGCTGGAGCATCATCAACATCAGCACTAGGCTGAGAGTCTTCCGCACGAAGTTGGCATCACAGCATGAAGTTGGCTACACAATATCATCGGCACAAAGCTGGCATCACAGTACAAGACTGGCAACACAATATCATCAACACGAAGTTGGCATCAGAGTACGAGACTAGCAACATCATCACAGCATGAAGCTGGCACACATCATCAGAGCATGAGGCTGGCACATCATCACAGCACATGGCTGGCACATCATCAGCACGAGGCTAGCATCACAGCACTAGGTTGGCACATCATCACAGCACGAGGCTTGCACATCATCAACACGAGGTTGGCATCACAACACTAGGTTGGCACATCATCACAGCACGAGGTTGGCACATCATCAGCACGAGGCTGGCATCACAGCACTAGGCTGGCACATCATTAGCACATGGTTGGCATCATAGCACTAGGCTGGCACATCATCAACACGAGGTTGGCATCACAGCACTAGGCTGGCTCATGATCATGGGGTTGGCATCACAACAGTAATCCCCCTTTCGAAGGAGATCCTTACGGACTACACCAAGCTTATCTCGAAAGTGCTCAAACTTTACACGAGATAGAGGCTTGGTCAACACATAAGCAACATGTTCATCCGTGCTAACATATTGGAGCTTTATGGATCCTCTCTGCACCATGTCACGGATGTAATGATATCGGATCTCTATGTGTTTTGACTTGTCATGGAACACACGGTTCTTGGTCATCTTTATACAACTCTGGTTATCACACAGGATCAAGGTTGGTATTCTGATTCTATCATGCTAAGAGCAATGCTTGATTGCTTCCTACACTGCCATGAGATCATGGATGACCCGAGACTGAAACAACATCCTGAAGTGCTCTTTTTGTTAGAGACACTTCCACACCAATCTGAATCAGTATAACCACTCAGTCTGAAGTCATGATCTCCATCATAACTGAGACCACAATCTAATGTACCCTTAAGGTACCTCATCACATGTTTTGCAGCAACTAGGTGAACATGTCTGGGTTCTACCAGAAACCGACTCAAGGTGTTCACAGAAAAACAGATATCTGGCCTGGTGTTCGTCAGATACATCAACGATCCAACGATTTGTCTATATAGCGTAGCATCAATCAATTCGAACGAAGAGTCAACCAGGAGCTTCAACTTTGTTTCCATGGGTGTATTCATGGACTTGCACTCCAACATACCAAATCTCTTTAGTATTTCAACTGCATACTTCCCTTGGTTAAAAAAGATCCTCTCTGGGCTCTGCCATACCTCAAGACCTAAGAAATAGTGCATTAGGCCAAAGTCTTTCATCTCAAATTCTGCAACGAGCTTCTTCTTACATTCACTGATGAGCTTTTCTTCTCCAATTAAGAATAAATCATCCACATACAGCAGCAATATAACAGGCTCATCATTCATAACCTTGAAGTAAAGGTTAAAATATACTTTACTCTTGGTAAGTCCAAGCTCGTCAGAAAACTATCAATCCTTCCATACCAAGCTCTAGGAGCTTGCTTCAATCTGTACAGAGCCTTCTTCAGTTTGCACACATGAGTCTTCCTGTCTTCAACTTCAAATCCTTGAGGTTGTTCTATATACACTTCTTCTTCAATGACACCATTCAAGAAGGCAGTTTCACGTCCATCTGGTATAACTTCCACTTCATCTTAGCTGCAAGGGCTATAATGGTTCTGATCGAAGTGTATCTGGCTACAGGAGCAAATGTCTCTTCATAGTCAATGCCTTCCTTTTGAGAAAAGCCACGAGCAACAAACCTTGCTTTATACTTCTCAATACTCCCATCATCAGCATGTTTTATTTTGAAAGCCATTTGGAAGATACCACATCCTTGCTCTTTGGACTGGGAACTATTTCCCATACATCATTCTTTATGATGGATTGGTATTCTTCTGTCATGGCATCTGCCCATTCTTTCTTTTGAATGGCTTCTTCAAAGCAAGTAGGCTCTTTCTCTAGGAGATCGCACATCAAAGCCATATAGCTAGAGAATGACTTAGGTTTCTTCACTTGTCTCATGGTTCCTTCGCGGACACCATACTTCTCTTCGTCTTGAATAAGTTCCCTTGCCCAAGCTAGCTTTCTCTTGTGGGAGATCGTCATTTGGGGACGCTCTTGAGATTATACTATGTCATGATCTTCTAGAATTTCCTCATCAGGGGAAGCTATGACTTTCCTCACTGGTTCTGCAACTCTGGGAGCTACAAGTTCCTCTTCATATACTTCTTCAAGCTGGCATCTTCTTGATTTCTTGAGTGTTGCATCTTCATCAAAGGTTACATCCCTATTGATCTCAATATGATGGTAACCTGGTATATAAACTCTGAAGGCCTTGGAGACCTCACAGTATCCAACAAATATTCCCTTCTTCCCTGAAGGGTCCAGCTTGTTTCTCTTCTCTTTTGGAATATGTACAAATACTGGGCAGCCAAATATTTTAAGATGGCTTACTTCTGACTTCTTTTCGGAGAACATCTCTTCTGGGGTCTTGAACCCAAGTGCACTATGGGACAATCTGTTCTGCACATATACTGTTGCTTTTGCTACTTCTGCCCATAAGCACATTGGAAGATCTTGATCATGGATCATGGTCTTCACAGCTTCCATTATAGTTTTGTTCTTTCTTTCTGCTACACGATTTTGTTGAGGATTGTAGGGAGTGGTGAGCTCCCTCTTGATCCCGACATCTTTGCAAAAGTTTATAAACTCTTTTGAGGTGTATTCTCCTCCATTATTTGACGTGAGTATCTTGATCTTTCTTTCAGAAAGATTCTCTATCAAGGCTTTGAATTCCTTGAATTTACTGAACACTTCATCTTTTGATTTCAAAAGGTAAACCCAAGTTTTACGAGAATAGTCATCAATAAAAGATACATAGTATACATACCCACTGATGGAGGTTGATGGCATTGGGCCACACACATCTGAGTGAATGAGTTCTAAGACTCCTTCTGCTTTATTGTCTCTCTTCGGAAAAGGGTTCTTGATGTTCTTCCCTTGTGCACATCCATTGCACACACCTTCATGATCAACCTTGAGCTCTGGTAGACCTGTGACTGCTTTGCTTATGTAAGGTAATGCCTTGTAGTTGATGTGGGCTAATCTTCTATGCCAAAGTTTACACGGATTCTTAATGGAGTGGGCCATGGCTACTTCTGAATGACCCTTTAGCTTATACAAGCCACCTTCTTCTTTTCCAATAACAATTGCTTCTTTCATGGTTTTTCCTTTGGCCCACATAAGAACTTGTCCATCTATAAAGGCAACTCTAAAGCCCTTCTTTTCTAAAGCTGATATGGAGAGTAAGTTCTTTGTCAAACCCGGTACATAGAGTATATCCTTCATCTTCACTGGAGTCTCAGATTTAAGCTTGTAATTTGATTCTCCTACTCCCTTGATGGGGTATTGATAATCATCTCCAAGTGTAACTTTCTGAGAAAACTTATTTTCTGAAAGGCAAGACAGAATGTCTCTTTGACCTGTCATGTGCTTGGAAGCACCACTATCAATGAGCCACGTGTCCTCACCAGGTGATACCGATCCTGAGAGGGCCGATATTAAGACATCGTCTTCAATTTTTTCTTTTATCATCTTTCTGGGTGGCTCTTCATCTTCAACTACATGAGCATGATACCTCTTGTTTTTCTTCTTGTTTTTCTTCTTGTATTCTTCTCGTCTAGCTGGACAATGTTTCGCAATATGTCCCATATTGTCACAATGGTAACATTGGTAGGATGAGAAATCTTTTCCTTTTCTTTGTCCTTTCTGAAACTTCTGGAATCTCCTTGGTTGAGATTCTTTATGTATGAATTTGTTTTGGGGGTGAGACTCTTTATGAGTTTCTTTCTGGAAATAAGACTTCTTTCTTCCTCCTTTGATGTGAGTAGCTAGGGCTTGATCTTCATCTCTTGATAACAAAGCTTCTCGGTTAGCTACCCTTGATTCTTCTTGAATACATTCTTCCCAAAGACTGTCAAATTGTAGTTTCTCCTTTCTGGCACAAATAGTTTGGAGAATGCATCCCATGGTCTTGTGAGACCATTAAGGGTCGTCATTATGAGTTCATCTTCGTCTATAGTATCTCCAATTGCTTCTAGTTGTTCTTTGAATTCTAATATTCTGGAGAAATATTCCTAAATCGATTCTCCTTTATGCATCCTTGTATTCTTGAGTTGAGTTCTTAGATTCATCTTTTGATTTATGTTCTTTCCTTCATATAACCTGGTTAGGGCATCAAACATTTCTTTTGGAGTCTTCTTTGAAGACACTTGAGGAATCAAGTGATCTTTGATAGAATCCGCAATGATTCGTTTGGCCCTAATTGTGTCCTTTTGGTGCTTTGCTTTATCTGCAGCATCGATAGGTTCTGGTACATCTTCTTTAACGAATCTTGCTAGGTCATTCTCTTCAAGAATGAGTCTGATCCTATACGTCCAGGCACGGAAGTTTTCCACACCTTCTAGCTTGTCAACAAGCTTAGTGCTTCCAGACATCTTTTACCTGAAGCTAGGACAATGACCAAAAAATGAAAATGCTCAAAATTGAATTTTGAACTTACCAGGAGGTGTGCTTGGCTGAGGCAAGTAACCTGGTGTGGTTAGATTTCAGAAAATCCAACTTTTATCCCTTCAAACTTGACCAACGGATTTCTGGACTGGTGCTTCTAGTTTTCTGGTACTTCTGATACTTCTAGTTTCCTGGTACTTTTGGTACTGGTGAAAACTACGGTTTCACTTACCGGGAGATCTAGCCACTGAAAAGGTGCGTTGAAGATGCCAAAGTGTTCCTTGAGGTAGGGCACACTTTTCTAGATGGTTTTGGGGTTGAAATTCTTCAATAAAAAGCCATAATTTTCATGTACGACAACAGTGACGTTTTTCTTCTTCTTGTGAAAGATGCTCTCTTCAGCTTAGCTCTGATACCATGTTAAGGTTTAAGCTATTATTAGGTTTCTTTTCAATTCACTAGAAAACCATAGCATAGATAGGATCATTGAGAAATACACAATCACAAGAGACACATCATTTATCCTGGGAAACCCTCATATGGGAGAAAACCCAACAAAAAAATCATTAATATAGATAGCCAATACAATGCCAAGAGAATGAACCAAACAATACAGAAAGGCCTCTCCCAAGTATGCGCCTCTCTCTCTCTTCCTCCTTCACCAACTGCAGCTCCAAACTTGCGCTCTGATGAATAAATGAGACGCTAGCCTCTCTTAGTTATACAATCTGGCAGGTGTTGAACTGAAGTGTCTTTTCACTGGCAGGACCGACTTCTCATTCTGGGTGGTTATAACCACTTTAATATATTTTGGGGGTCAACTTCTCATTTAGCATATTACAATTAGGGTTTGACCAATCCGCAAAAGGGGATTTGGTCTTTTACAAAACCCAACATGATCAATCCACAAAAGGGGATTGATCTAATGAATAATACATCAATAATAAATAGAATACTCTTTGCAGTTACAATATTTCAATAGTCTCCACAACTAAAAACTCAATTAACTCCTAGATCATTAATCAAACTTCACATAGTTTAAAAGGATCTACCCCCCTTGGCTTCCTTAGGAGTGAGCCTAGACAGAAGAAGTTTAGATCGAGGTGACAGTGGGTCTAGACTTAGGTTTGTGCCTCCAAGGACACACCAAGTGGGTTGGAGACTTCTCCACGTTACTAGGTGTGTATAAGGACGGCAACATACCCATTGACATTAATGGTGGTGTTCCTTCGCACTTTACAGGTGTTTACATTATTGACATCTGATGAAGTGACTCTCTCCCTTGTGTCAACATCAATACATTTACCACGAGGGGGGGTGTGCATATAGGGTGGTAGCAGGTAGCAGATTTGAATGCAACCCCTTGGGTTTCAGTTTTTAGTGGGAGGATTATATACTTTGACTCCATGGCTCTTTAGACAGGCTTCGAACTACAGGGCAACTTATAGGTTGTTCTTGATCATATTATAGGGCCTCTTCTCCTTCCACACATTTACAGGGGTATTCTTGGTACATATTTCTTCAGTTTTCACAGAGCATGAGTTTGGTTTTATGGACACAGAGATTCTTATGGTTCTCAAAATGCCACAGGGAGATCCCATCCCCTTGAGTCGCCATTGTTATCCCCTAGATTTTCACCCTTGAAAATCTTGAGAGTTAAGAGCCAGCATGCACTATTTTGGTTGGCATTATGAGATTCTCCCAGAGTTTAGCACTTGTGTTGAGCAGGAGGTTGGTTCCCACGTGAGACAAGTATATGATCGGTACATGGTTGTTTGGTTCATAGTTAGAGTTGACTTAGTTTCCATGCATATTTGAGAGAGATGTATACATACAACAAGTGTTGCTATTTTTTTGGAGACACAGTTTGAGTGGATCTCTTGACAGTTTGGAGCAGTTATGAGCATATAGTATGAGTCCTTGCATGATTCTAGGCCTGAAAGACACTTTTCTGAGCGACGTGCAAGAACTTTCTATTTTTAGCAGGTTTTGCTCCAGGCCCTGGATTCAGATTTTGAGTGTGCAGTATTGGTCCTTGAGACATCCAAAGTCCTTTGGATCTTTTTCGGGATGATGTGGCATAGTTTACTATTTTTAGCAGGCTGAGCAGCAGGGCAAGCATGTCAGTTCTGATTGCATATTTGGATCCCTTGCGGAAGGACGAGATCAATAAATATAAAGTCAAGGGAATTTGGACGACTTTCTATATTTAGTAGTGTCTATTTTTAGACAGTGACATGTGGCGGTGTTCTCCCAGTTTATTAAAATAATAAAAAAGTACCTAGGCAAGTGTTTCTCATCACCTAGGAGCCTAAGGGGTCAGAAAGTGCCTAATGTGGACCCTAGTCATTTAATTTTTGAGAGACAAATTAAAAGGTGACTTTTTGGACTTAGGGATAGTGGGTAACTCAAGTGATTTAATTTCCACCATTGATCTCATCCAATCTCCACCGTTGGATTGAGAGACTCTTCACCTTCCCTCCATGAGGTGGATTAGGGTAGAGGCGCACCAATTCTTGGGTTGTTCAACAATTTTGAGAGAGAGCTGAGAAAGGAGAAGTCGAGCAGACTTGACGAAGAGCTATTTTGTTGCTAAGGGAACGCATTCCAAGGCTAGCATTGGCATGCATTTCGAGGAGCGAGTACAGCAGTTATTGTATGTCGTACTGTACGAATGGAGCAGGTTGTACAGCTTGAATAGTGGCACATAAATCGAGGCAGGGTACAACATTGAAGGAAGATCGTACCGTACGGATTTTTTAGGAGGTCGTACAATCAAAACTTGCACAGAAATCGAGGAAAAAGGTACAACAAGAGGAACAGGTCGTACTGTACGGATTTTAGCAGTCTGTATTGTTGTTTCTTGCTGCACAAAAATCGAGGAACTTTGTTGTGTGTTTTTCTGAGTTTTGGCATAATTCCCAAGGCGGTCATACAGGCATTTATTGCACAGATTTGTGTTGTAGTTTGACACATTTTTTGAGGTGGTCGTACAATGAAAGGGAGCACAGATATCAAGGAGATGACCTATGCATTTGTACAGGAAATTCTGTTACGAATTTCGAGGCGTTTGGCTCAAAATTTTGAAAAGGAAGCTTGGCACGGTTTTCAAGATAAGTCTGTATTAAATTTTTGAAATTATTGACTGCTATAAAAGACATTTTCTCTGAGCTCTGAAATAATAAAAACTCCTGCTCTCACTGGTTTTCCCCTTGTGGGTTTTTCCAAGGTTGTTGTTAGACCAAAAATCCCTGTGTAAATTTTCTGAATATTGTGTTGCTGATATGTTTCTATTTCAACATTAAAGATTGTTCAGAATCCTCATGTTTCAGTTCTGAAAAATTGTTTACACGCTGAGTTTAATTGGTTGTCATAAAACTAGGTTTGGGCATTAAACATTGACAAAAATCAGCGAAACTTGAAATTGGGTGGGGTCTGAAATTTTACATGGTATCAGAGCTGAGTTAAAGAGAGGCAGATTTATATCAACAAGTCAGAAAAGTGGGATAGAAGTCACTTCACCAGACAGAAGTCACTTCAGTAAAAAAGGGTCAATGGCTACCGGTTTGAGGGTTGAGGACAGACTTGATGGGGCAGTAAACTTCGGTGCTTGGAAGGAGAGGATGATCTTGTTGTTGCAAGAAAGTGAGTTATGGGATATTGTTGAGAACTTCACAACAAATCCAGTGAATGTACCCACAGATGCTACTCTTCTAGAAGCATACACCAAGAAGAGTATCAAGGCCAAGAGAATTATCATTGATGCCATCAAGGGCCATTTGATTCCTCATGTGACTGGGAAAGCAAATGCCTATGAGATTTGGGAGTCCTTGACGAAGTTGTACCAGAGTACAAATGAAAACCGAAAGATGGTTTTGAGAGAAAAAATGAGAAGCATTAAAATGACCAAGGCTGAAAATGTGGTCACATATCTTACCAGGTTGACACAGGTGAGAGATGAACTTGGAGCTGTTGGGGAGGCCATAGCTGACAGTGAACTTGTGAGGACAAGCTACAGCATTGAATGGAGTTTCCAAACAATGGGTTGTTTTTGTAGAGGGCATTGTGGCTAGGGAGAACCTTACCAAGTGGGAACGTCTTTGGGATGATTTTGTTCAGAAGGAGACCCAGAGAGGCTATGTGCATGGCAGTTCATCTACAGGTCATGATGAGGAAAATGTGACTCTTTCTGCCAACAGCAAGAAGAAATTCAAAAAGGGTCCTAAGGGAGGAAACAAACCGAAGGGTGAAAAGCAAGAAGGACATGAGCAAAGTCAAGTGCTTTCCATGCCACAAGTTTGGGCACTATGCAGGACAGTGTCCGAACAAGAAGAAGAAGCAGACAGTAGCTTCAACAGAGGTGGAGGAGTTCTCTGCCAAGTTTGATAAGGAGTTTTCCTTAGTAGTAAGTCTTTCCATTAGAAGCACTCATTCTAGTGTGTGGTATATTGACAGTGGTGCCTCCCGCCATATGAGAGGTGTTCTTGAGCATTTGACAGATCTTACTCAGATTGGTGATCTTGAGGTAGTGCTTGGAGATGACCTAGTGGTCAAGGCAGTTGGTAGTGGGACAATATCATTTCAGAGGGAGTCTCGACCTCCCATGTTGTTGAGAGAGGTCCTATATGTTCCTGGCTTGAAGAAGAACTTGATTTCAGTTTCTACTTTTGAGGAGAGGGGTTATGAGGTGTTGTTCTGTGATGGACGGGTGCTCCTATTCCCCAAGGGATCCAATATCACTTCGGCCAAAGTGATTGGGACACGACATGAGAAGTTGTACAAGCTCATGTTCCAACCAGCGAGTGCATTATTTCATTCTACCAGCAGCAGTGATCTTTGTGAGCTATGGCACAAAAGGATGGCCCATTTGCATCATGGGGCTCTATGGATACTGAGGGAGATTGTGACTGGAGTTCCAGAGTTCAGTACAGAGCACCAGGAGTTGTGCAAGGGGTGGCTTTGGGAAAGTACACCAAGACTGTTTTTCCAAGCAGAGACAGTAGAGAAGTAGGTATACTTGATCCGATTCATTCTGACGTATGTGGTCCGATGTCTTCTACATCTTTGACTAGTTGTTTATACTATGTCATATTCATTGATGACTTCTCTCGAAAGTCTTGGATTTTCTTCATGAAGACCAAAGGAGAGGTCCTCAATCGGTTCCAAGAGTTCAAAGCTCTTGTGGAGAACCAGACTGGGAGGAAAATCAGAGTCCTGAGGACAGACAATGGGGGTGAGTATACCTCCAAGGAGTTTAGTGACTTCTGTGCAAGAGAGGGCATCAGGAGAGAGTTGATTGTTCCTTAAAACCCACAGCAGAATGGGGTTGCGAGGGCCATGTTGCATGATCAGGGGATGCCACTTTTTCTTTGGGCCAAGGCCTGTTATACTGCAATTTATCTGCAGAATAGGAGTCCACACCGAGCAGTGGGGGACAAGACTCCTAAGGAGGCTTTCTCTGGGAAGAAGCCTGATGTTGGGCACTTTAGGATTTTTGGGTGCCTTACATATTCACATGTCCCTTCTGAGAAGAGGACAAAGCTAGAACCCACGACAGAGAGGGGGATCTTTACTGCGTAGAGTGAGACTTCAAAGGCTTTCGGCATATACACCCCTTCCTTGAGGAAGACAATATTGAGAAGGGATGTGAGATTTGAGGAGGATGGAGCCTTTAGGAAGTCACGAGGGATTAAGAGGGGTGAGTAGTCATCACCTCAGATTCAGGTGAGTCCACAGCAAACTTCAATGACACAAAGTTCGGGACCACCAATTTCGGTGACGACTGGTCCACAGGTTACAGGGCCACATATGTCAGGATCACAAGTTACTGGACCACATGTTTCAGGATCGAGTTCTCCAGATTCTACTTTAGATTCACATTCTTCAGGTGATGGGGTTGACCAGGGAGAGTCCCCTCCACAGGACACTACTTCAAAGAGGAGGAAGCCCAAGCGGCTTCAGGATACTTTGAGGGAGGCACAAGGTTCAATGGGGAATCCCAGGCAGGCTGTGAGGGAGAGTAAACCTCCCGATAGAATTTGCAGCTACATTGCAATGGTGAGCAGCATCAGGGAGTTTGAGCCTTCCACTTTTGAGGAGGCTACTGGTAGACAGGTTTGGAGAGATGCCATGATGGAAGAGTACAATTCCATCATGAAGAATGATGTTTGGGAGATTGTTCCTAGACCTGAGGGGAAGTCAGTGGTGACTTCCAAGTGGCTCTATAAACTCAAGTATGTTGTTGATGGCAGCATTGAGAAGTACAAAGCTCGTTTTGTGGCTCGGGGGTTCTCACAGGTTGAGGGATTTGATTATGATGAGACCTTCGCTCTGATTGCTAGAGATACCTCGATCAAGTCAGTGATCTCTATTGCAGCAAAGATGGGTTGGAAGATCCATCAGATGGATGTGAAGACCGCATTTCTGAATGGTCTCATACAAGAGGAGGTATACATTGAGCAGCCATTGGGCTTTGAGGTGAATGGGAGAGAGTCTCATGTGTGCAAACTGAAGAAGGCATTGTATGGGCTGAATCAAGCTCCCAGAGCTTGGTACTCTAGGATTGATGCCTACTTGCAGCAGTTAGGCTTTGAGAAGAGTGAGGCGGATCCCAACTTATACTTCATTGTGGTTGGAGAGGATCCTCTCATACTCTTGCTATATGTTGATGATCTTTTCATTACAGGGGCAGAGAGATTCATCACTAGCGGCAAGGAGAGTCTTGCTTCAGAGTTTGAGATGACTGATATTGGACTGATGCATTATTTTTTGGGATTGGAGGTTTGGCAGGAGCCTCGACACATCTTCCTGGGACAGGGGAAGTATGCGTGTGACCTTCTGAGGAGATTCCAGATGGAGGATTGTAGGCCCATGACCACACCCATGATTACTAACTGGAAGAAGCTTCATGCTTCTAAGTCACAGTTGGTTGATTCCACTTTATATCGTCAATTGATCGGTTCATTGATGTATTTGGTCAATACCAAGCCAGATATTTGTTTTGTTGTCAACACTCTTAGTCAGTTCATGGTGGAGCCTAGGAGAGTGCATTGGGTGGCAACAAAACATGTGCTCAGGTATCTTTGTGGTACAGTGGATTATGGTCTGGACTATCTAAGAGGGGATGGAGTTTGATTGGTGGACTATATAGATTCAGATTGGGCAGGATGTGTCAGTGACCGGAAGAGTACTTCTGGATGTTGTTTCGGATTGGGCTCAGCAGTGGTGTTATGGTTCAGTCGGAAGCAAAAGTCAGTGGCTTTGAGTTCTGCAGAGGCTGAGTATATGGTTGCCAGTCAAGCCAGTTGTGAGGCTCTTTGGCTTCGCAAGTTGTTGGTGGGATTATTTGGTGTGCAGTTGAGGCCTACTATGATTTACTATGACAATCAAAGTTGTATTAAAATCTCTGAGAATCCTGTTTTTCACGACAGGTCTAAGCACATTGAGATTCGGCATCACTTCATCCAAGATTATGTTCGGAGAGGAGCATTTGACCTATAGTACATATCTACAGATGAGCAAGTTGCAGACATACTCACCAAAGCCTTGGGCAAAGGCAAGTTTATATTCTTCAGGGACAAGCTTGGAGTGGTGAGTAACACTTTCCTCGGTAAGAAGGAGTGTTAAAATAATTAAAAAGTACCTAGGCAAGTGTTTCTCATCACCTAGGCACCTAAGGGGTGAGAAAGTGCCTAATGTGGACCCTAGTCATTTAATTTGTGAGAGAGAAATTAAAAGGTGACTTTTTGGACTTAGAGAAAGTGGGTAACTAAAGTGATTTAATTTCCACCATTGATCTCATCCAATCTCCACCGTTGGATTGAGAGACTCTTCATCTTCACTCCATGAGGTCAATTAGGGTAGAGGATGCACCCATTCTTGGGTTGTTCAACAATTTTGAGAGAGAGTTGAGAAAGGAGAAGTCGAGCAGACTTGAGGAGGAGTTATTTTGATGCTAAGGGCACGCATTCCAAGGCTAGCATTGGCACGCATTTCAAGGAGAGAGTATAGCAGTTATTGCAGGACGTACGATACGGATTGAGTAAGTCGTACAGCTTGAATAGTGGCACAGAAATCGAGGCAGGGTAAAACATTGAAGGAAGAATGTACTGTACGGATTTTTGAGGAGGTCGTACAGTCAAAACTTGCACAGAAATCGAGGAGAAAGTTACAACAAGAGGAACAGGCCGTACTGTACGGATTTTAGCAGTCTGTACTAATGTTTCTTGTTGCATAGAAATCGAGGAACTTTCTTGTGTGTTTTTCTGAGTTTTGGCAGAGTTCCCAAGGCGGTCGTATAGGCATTGATTGAACAGATTTGTGTTGTTGCACTTTGGCACATTTTTCGAGGTGGTCGTACAGTCAAAGGGAGCACAGATATCAAGGAGTTGCCATGTGCAATTGTACAAGAAATTATGTTACGAATTTCGAGGAGTTTGGCTCAGAGTTTTGAAGATGAAGCTTGGCACGGTTTTCGAGATAAGTCTGTATTAAATTTCTGAAATTATTGACTGTCGTAAAAGACATTTTCTTTGAGCTCTGAAATAATAAAAACTCCCTCTCTCACTGGTTTTCCCCTTGTGGGTTTTTCCAAGGTCATTGTTAGACCAAAAATCCATGTGTAAATTTTATGAATATTGTGTTGTTGATTGTTTCTATTTCTGCATTAAAGATCGTTCAGAATCCTCATGTTTCAGTTCTGAAAATATGTTTACATGCTAGGTTTATTTGGTTGTCATAAAACTGGGTTTGGGCATTAAACATTGACAAAAATCAGCGAGACTTGAAACTGGGTGGGGTCTGAAATTTTATACGGTTATCTTGGGTGATGTGGACAATTTCCTAAAATTTTGGAACTAGATTCTATTATTAGAAATGTCTATATTTAACAGATAAAGTCATCATCCATGCAGTGCCAAGTGGCACCCTCAGAGATCGACATGTGGCACATCTACAGAGTGATGTGGCATCCACCTAGGCATAGGTCACATTTTCCCATGACACAAGCATTTAATAATTAATTAATTGAGCTAAAGGGGGGTGCATAATTGGGTCCCATTTCTCGTATATTACTCCTCACACTCACCTCTCCACTTGCACAAAATTTGCCTCCAATTGAATTTAAACCGTAAATTCAAAAAAAATTAGGAGATTCCCTAAAATTTAGGGCGAATTTGACTTGACCATAACTCGCCCTCTTCTTCTATCTCCCTAAGTGCGCCCTCTTCTCTCTCTCACATTTAAGCGCATTACTAAGTTAACTCTCACTCATCTCTTGCATGTCTTAGTTACTTGGAGTCATAACTATTATTAGCCATTTCCATGCATCCATGTGCCTTATCTAACCCTTCTTCGCACACTTAACTTCATCATTCACTCACTTTCATCTCCTAGTATCCTTTCCTAACCTTTAGGGCACATTCCTTCTCTCCATGCGCACTAAAACTCTCACAACTCACTCTCATGACCTTGCATGTGCCACTTAAGACTTAGTGTTAAGCATGCTACTTCATTTGAGCACCTTATTTAGCCATTCCACTCTAGCATGTGAGTTATATTCACTTCTCCTCATCCACATGGCACTCTCCTAAGTTCTAGGGTGTGATTCTCCTCCCTCCATGTGCATTAAATCCATGCAAACTCTCACACACACTCATTCATCTCATACTCTTCACATACCACACTCTCTCATGCACTTAAGACTCCAAATTTAACCACTCATGTGTCTTCTCCTTCTCCCTTGGGATATGCGCCCTCACTAGCTTTATATTGGATGCTTGTCTTTGTTGAATTATATAGCTTTGGAAGATATTTTCCCTATTGTAACTAACCATGTAAATAAAGTTTTGATATAGTGTTAATTTTATGTCAAGCATCAAACACATGACAAGGGTCAACCTTATGCCAAGACAAACATAGGCCATGTGTCAACCTCATAGCACCTCTAAGAGGGTTGCTTAGGAAGGTCATAGTGGCTAGCTTAGGGAGGTTGCTTAAGAGGGTTTCTTAGGGAGGCAAGTATGACAGCTGCGGGGTTGCTTAAGGTGGTGGTATGACAGTTGTTATACAGCTATCATACAATCCTAAGACAACAGGTTAGGGCAGCCTCTAGAAGAGACAAAGGAAGTGACCTTTGGGAGCATTAGGAGGTGGCTCTTGGGAGCTTTATGAGGTGGCTCTTGGGAGCATTAGGAGGTGACTGTTGGCACCCGAAGGAGGGCAGGTAAGACAGTTGTTATACAACTATCAAATATTCATAGGGGGCTTCCCTAACCTATAAAAATGGGCATTCACTTAACATTTGGATACCTTTGTTTTGTTGGACTCTTCTGCTGAGGCAAGGCATCTACTTGTTGAAGTATTTTGTTGGTATATGGCAGCTAGTTGTTGAAGTATACTTCTGATACAAACACTCTGTTTTTGCTGAAGTCTTTTGTTGTTCCTTGCTGATATAACGCTGCTACAAATACTGTGTTAAAGCTGCCATAAGTCTGCTACAGCGAGAAGGAAAGTCGGTTATCTTTTGGTCATTTTGTCAAGCTGTTATTGTAAGTGTTAGTTCAGCTATTTGTGAAGTTTGTAAGTGTTGAAACAGAGGTATTGTTTCAGCCCTTTGAGTCCTAGCTAGTTACTCTAAAGTCTTGTACTGGTATTGTACTTTGTTGAAGAATCTAAAGAGAAATTTTGGCTGGGTTTTCTACCACAAGAGGGTTTCCCAGGATATACTTGTGTTCTCTCTCTGATTGTCTCACTTTGTATTGGTATGTTGGTTGTATTCTGTAAAAAAAAATTTAAATTTACCTACATGAATCAGTTTTTCAAAAGTCTTGGTTTATTCGTCGGTTCTTGCAGTAGCAGCATAGTGTCTCTCTCGTTCTATTCTCTCTTGATCTCTAGTCTAGTGGCTCCTCTTTGAGCAAAGTAGTTATGGTACCGGTTGTAGGCTTGCCAAGTGTGGTGCAAACAATCCTCTTGTAAGCTTCATCGATAAAGAAGTGTGTGTTTGTCTTCAAACCTCTTTCTTGGTTGTATTATGGTAAATTTGTGATTTGATATGTCATTTTCTAAGCTGTTCATAATGATTATTTCTTATCTTTTTGAATAGTTTCCTTCTTCTTTCCAGTCTATTATCATTGTGCTAACCCTACAGGTTCCCTCCAAGCGTAGAAGATTTTTTTCCTCATCGTTTTGGATTGTTTTTACACTGTGTCCAAGACGAATAGCTTGTTGTTTTGTAGGTTTTATACTAAGAAATCAGACTTAAAGACAGAATCAAGGCGCTTTATTGTGCCTAGGGACTCCCCCCAGAGGCTAGCAAGCACTAGCCCAAACAGAGAGGGGTTTGGCCAGGGACAATTGGGGCCATTACTGCTTTAATTAGCCTCATCGATGTCCTAACACAATTATCAGCTCAAATGGAGAGTGGAAATTTGTGCTAACAGGGCTTTACTCCTTCAATCAGCCAAGTCTTCACCGTTGTTATACCAGGTTTATCAGCTCAATTGGAGGGTGGAAATTTGTGCTAACAAATCCCCATTCTTAGGGTGCTTGGTTTTATTGCTCCGACCAACTACCCCTTCGGAGTTGGTAACTCTCCTATGATGTTGGGCATTTATGTCATAGGTACGTATGCAAAAATTATGAGATGGATATATTAGGATACATGATTTGTGGGGCCTCTAGCCACTCAATTATTATTATGTGTTTTGTAAAAGGTGATTGTGCTTTGTAAGGGTTATCACACCCATGGTTTAGCACACCTTACCCACATGAACCCTCTCTTTCTTGTGTATGTCCCACACTTGGGACTTCGAAGGACATTATGCACATGATTATCCAGTTGCACATTTTTTGAGGCAATGTTACATGCATGGCATGGATTTTGAGGCATTAGGTCACCCTCTTCGAGGCACAGACAAGCTATTTTCATCCACATGGACATCCTCTACAACCGCCATGTGTCAAAAGCCAAAAAGTCCCCATCCTTCGGCACTTTTTAAAGTGATTTTCTCATTAAAAGGGGACGACTTTATTTTGGGGCATTTCCAGAGGACATTGGAGCTTGTTTAGGGCTTATTTGATGAGGTGGAGGTCACTTAAGTGATTTGGCACTTGTTGGAGATTTCTTTAGCCCTTATCTTCCATTGTGGATGCACTTTCTAACCACTTTTTGATCACTTATGCAGAAAATTAAAGAAACTGTCCACTTTTGGGGCAATTTTAGGGCTTGGGGTGAGGTCGTCCTACTCCTTTGAGCTAGACATTGCAACTTGGAGGACCACAGAATATTCCTTGCCTTGTTATGAACCCTCCCCAACCCTTTTCAGGTGGAACGTTGTACCAAAAAGGCCAAAGAGACCCTCTTAGAAGCTTGACGTCATTTTTATTATTGGGGGTTTTATGACCCATTTATTGACTTGGAAGGTCACTCCCATGCTTCATGGAGGTGCCTTGGCCATAGATATGGACATGGTTAAGCTTTGGAGACATATTTCAAGGATTTATGGACATTATTTGAGCATTATTTTAGCACATTTTGTTGAATCCGCCCCCTTTATGAGGGTTTTAAACATGTAAAGCATTATTTAATTGTACTTTTTGACCTAGTCTCTGATTTGTTTGAATAACAAGTCATTTTATAATCTTGGGGAATAAAGAGTGCAGAGGAGTTGAGAACCTCATCTATAAATAAAGGACTCCTCTCAATCGTTTGTTGTGATTTGTTGGAGATTATTCTTGGAGCCATTTCATAGAAGATCTTTACTTGGTGCATTTTTGGTGTCAATTTTTGGAGCTCTATCTTTCTTGGTTATTCTTCTTGGAAATACTATTGTGATTTGTTCAAGTTCTACATAAACTAGCAAGATTGATCCATTGAGGAGTTGCACAACTACTTGGAGAGAGGACGTATAGGGCTTGTATCTCTTCCCTCCTCTCTAAAACAAATTGGTAAGGGTTTGTTGTTAATTTTAGAGATGCTATTTAGTTCTTTTCAATTTACTAGACAATAATAGCATAAGCAGGATCACTGAAAGAAACACAATCACAAGGTACACAACATTTGTCCTGGGAACCCTTCATGGGAGAAAAAAGTTAAAAACCCAGCGAAAACTTTCTTAATATAGATTGCCAATACAATGCCAAGATAAAAGACCAAACACTAGAGAATATCCAAAACTGAGCAATGCGCCTCTCTCTTCCTTCTTCCGGCAACTGCAGCCTCCTTCAAACTTGCGCACTAGATGAGTGACTTGAGTGAGTGACTGAGTGAGGCACTTGCCTCTCTTATTTATACTAGCTGAGGAGCACTAGGGTTGTGTCCTTTCATCAAGCAAGGCCGACTTCTTCACTTAGTGGCTAAAACCACTTTAATTAGCCCTAGGGGCCGACTTCTCAATTAGCATCATATAATTAGGGTTTGACCAATCCACAAAAGGGAATTTGGCCATACATAAGTCCTGACTTGATCAATCCACAAAAGGGGATTGATCTATAAGATAATAACTCAATAATAAGTAGAATATTCTTCGCAGTTACAATATTTCAACACTCCCCCTTAACAACAAGGGTATTCTGCAACATCATCAGGAAAGAGAGAGGGCAGCAACAACAACAGCATTTGGAACACTGACTGGCATATCTATAAATCATCGGAAGTTTTTCTCATCATCAATAACTTCATCATTCACAGCATTGAGCTGGAGTATCATCATCATCATTCACAGCATGGAGCTAGAGTATCATCATCATCATTCACAGCATGGGGTTGGAATAGCATCATCATTATCGTTCACAGCATGGAGCTGGAATCTGAAACATCAACATCAGTTAGCATAAAAGCTATAACAACAACATCAACATCATCATCATCAACAGAACGAGGCTAGAGCAACAACATCATCACAGCACTAGGCTGGAGCAACAACATCATCATAGCACGAGGCTGGAGCAATAACATCATCATCATATAGCAACAGAACAAGACAGGTGTAACAACAACATTTTGTGGTACTCTGACAGTCCCTAGGGATTTGCTCAGGAATCATAAGATTCCCTAGGATATAAAATCCTAACGGAGCCATCATGTCGAAATCTGACAGACCGTCCTTATCGAAACTTCGGGATCTGCCTAGGAATCAAAAGATTCCCTAGGATTATAAAAATCCTAACGGAGCTACCACTACTGACCACAGCTAGCATATACATGCACAGGTACTCTGACAGACCGTCCTTACCGAAACTTCGGGATCTATCCAGGGATGATCAGTCCCCTCGAATGTAAAATCCTAATTGAGCTACCCGATGTTGGTCAGGATACTATAGTATCATCAGCATCACTCCCCCTTTTGAGGGAGGTCCTTTCAGACTATACCAAGCTTGTCTCGAAAGTATTCAAACTTCACACGAGACAAAGGCTTAGTCAACACATCTACAACCTGCTCATCTGTGCCAACATATTGGAGCTTTACAGCTCCCATCTGCACCATATCACGAATGTAGTGATACCGTATTTCTATGTGCTTCGACTTGTCATGGAAGACAGGGTTCTCTGTCATCTTTATGCAACTCTAGTTATCACATAGAGTCACGGTTGCTTCATCTGCAAATCAAATAGACCTGTCAACAACCTACGAAGCCATATGGCTTCACAACTGGCGGAACATGCAACAATGTATTACGCTTTTGTCGTGTTGAGAGCAATACTGAATTGCTTCCTACTCTGCCATGAAGTCATGGCTAACCCCAGATTGAAACAACATCCTAAAGTGCTCTTTCTGTCAGAAACACTTCCAGACCAATCTAAATCGGTATAACCAACCAGTCTGAAATCATGATCTCCATTACAACAGAGACCAAAGTCCAATGTACCCTTAAGGTATCTCATCACATGTTTTGCAGCAACAAGGTGAACACGTCTGGGCTCTACCAGATACTGACTCAAGGTGTTCACAGCGAAACATATATCTGGCCTGGTATTCGTCAGATACATCAACGATCCAATGATTTGTCTATACAGCGTAGCATCAACCAATTCTGATGAGGAATCAACCAAGAGCTTCAACTTTGTTTCCATGGGTGTGTTCATGGTTTTACATTCCAACATATCAAACCTCTTCAGTATTTCAACTGCATACTTCCCTTGGTTAAGGAAGATCTTCTCTGCGCTCTACCAAACCTCAAGACCTAAGAAATAGTGCATTAGGCCTAGGTCTTTCATCTCAAATTTTGCAAGGAGCTTCTTCTTGTTGAAATAATGTAACTGCGAAGAGCATTCTTCTTATTATTTTGTTATTGGATTAAATCCCCATTGTGGATTAATCATGTTATTATTATTATTATTGTTATTGGATTAATCCCCATTGAGGATTAATCATGTCGGTAATTGTATAAGGACCAAATCCCCTTTTGCAGATTGGTCATCGGACAATTACAAAGAGCAGAATAAGAAGTCGGCCCCATCAGTTATAATGAAAGGGCCAGAATTAATTCAAGGTGGGTTTACCCACCCAGAGTGAGAGGTCGGCCCTGCCAGATGGTGACTCTTCACACGTGTCGGATTGATATAAATAAGAGGCTAGCGCCTCACTTCTTACACACACTTCACTTGCTCATTCTCTTATGAGGCAAGCTGCAATTTCAAGTTGGAGAAAGGAGAAGAAGGGTGGCGCATCTCTTGAGGAGGACTTTTTCTGTATTGGTTGAGTTATCTCTTGAACATTGTATAAGCTATTTAAGATAAGGAAGTTTTTGCTGGGCTTTCTTCCCCTAGAGGGTTTCCCAGGATAAATGTTGTGTCTCTTGTGGATGTGTATTTCTCAGTGATCTTGTTCTTATTATGCTCTTATCTTATGAAATGCAAAGAACTATAATAATGGCACAAACATTAACATGGTATCAGAGCCAACCTGAAGAAAGCACAATCTGCAAGAGGAAAAACGTCACTGTTACCGTACCCCAAAATTAGGGTTTTGAAAAAACAAGTATTTTCCACTCCCTAACACCCTAGAAAGTTGCGCCCTCCCCCAAGGATCAATTTGGCACCTAGAGCGCACCTTTTCAGTGGTTGGATCTCCCGGAAAGTGAAACCCTAGTTTCACAAAGTACCAGAAAACCAGAGTACCAGAAAACCAGAG
>ML776742.1:1675968-1691461 GCA_009831015.1 Picea engelmannii | reverse complement strand
TTATGATAAGGAAGTTTTTGCTGGGTTTTCTTCCCCTAGAGGGTTTCCCAGGATAAATGTTGCGTCTCTTGTGGATGTGTATTTCTCAGTGATCTTGTTCTTATTATGCTCTTATCTTATGAAATGCAAAGAACTATAATAATCGCATAAACATTAACACTTCTTACAATCAGTGATGAACTTTTCTTCTCCAATGAAGAATAAGTCATCCACATACAACAACAATATAACTGGTTCATCATTCATAACCTTGAAGTAAAGGTTAGAATTAGCTTTACTCTTGGTAAAGCCCAAGCTCGTCAAGAAACTATCAACTCTTCCATACCAAGCTCTAGGAACTAGCTTCAATCCGTACAGAGCCTTCTTCAACCTGCAGACATGAGTCTTTCTATATTCAACTTCAAACCCTTGAGGTTGTTCTGTATACACTTCTTCTTCAATAACACCATTTAAGAAGGTTGTTTTCACATCCATCTGGTGTAACTTCCACTTCATCTTGGCTACAAGAGATATGATGGTTATGATATAAGTGTATCTAGCTACAGGAGAAAATGTCTCTTCATAATCAATGCCTTCCTTTTGAGAAAAGCCACGAGCTACAAACCTTACTTTGTGTTTTTCAATACTTCCATCAGCAGCATGTTTTATCTTGTATAACCATTTGGAAGATACCACATCTTTGTTCTTCGGTCTGGGAACTATTTCCCATACATCATTCTTTATAATGGATTGGTATTCTTTTGTCATGGCATCTGCCCATTCTTTCTTTTGAATGGCTTCTTCAAAGCAAGTAGGCTCCTTTTCTATGAGATCACACATTAAAGCCATTTAACTGGAGAATGGCTTAGGTTTCTTGATTTGTCTCATGGTTCGTTCTGGGGCACCATATTTCTCTCCATCTTGAATGAGTTCCCTTGCCCAACCTGGCTTTCTCTTGTGAGAGATCATCATTTGGGGAGGTTCTTGAGATTATGTCATATCATGATCTTCTGGAATCTCATCATCAGGGGTATTTGTAACTTCCCTCACTAGTTCTGCAACTCTGGGAGCTTCAGGCTCTTCTTCATATACTTCTTCAAGTTGGCATGTCCTTGATTTCTTGAGTGTAGCAACTTCATCAAAGGTTACATCTCTATTGATCTCAATGTGATGGTAACCTGGTATGTAAATTTTGAAGGCCTTAGAGACCTCATAGTATCCAACAAATATTCCCTTAACCTGGTATGTAAATTTTGAAGGCCTTAGAGACCTCACAGTATCCAACAAATATTTCCTTCTTTCCTGAAGGGTCCAGTTTGGTTCTTCTTTCTTTCAAAATGTGTACAAACACTGGATAGCCAAATATCTTGAGATGGCTTACTTTTGGCTTCTTTCCGGAGAACATTTCTTTGGGGGTTTTGAACCCAAGTGCACTATGGGATAATATGTTTTGAACATACATTGTTGTTCTTGTTGCGTTAACCCATAAGTGCATTGGAAGATCTTGATCGTGGATCATAGTCTTCACTACTTCCATTATAGTTATGTTCTTTCTTTCTGCTACGCCATTTTGTTGAGGATTGTAGGAAGTGGTGAGCTCCTTCTTAATCCCGACATCTCTACAAAAGCTTACAAATTCTTTTGAGGTGTATTCTCCTCTATTATCTGACCTGAGTATCTTGATTTTTCTTTCAGAAAGATTCTCTATCAAGGCTTTGAATTCTTTGAATTTTTCAAACACTTCATCTTTTGCTTTCAAGAAGTAAACCCAAGTCTTGCGAGAATAGCCATCAATAAATGACACATAGTATACATACCCACTAAGAGAGGTCGATGGCAATGGGACACATACATCTGAGTGGATGAGCTCCAAGATTCCTTCTGCTTTATTGTCGCTCTTCGAGAAAGGATTCTTTATGTTATTTCCTTGTGCACATACCTTGCACACACCTTCATGATCAAACTTGAATTCTGGTAGACGTGTCACTACCTTGCTTACATATCGTAAGGCTTTGTAGTTGATGTGAGCTAGTCTTCTATGCCAAAGTTCACATGGACTCTCAGTGGAGTGAATCAAGGTTGCATCTGAGTGACCTTTTAACTTGTATAGGCCACCTTCTTCTATTCCAATAACAATTGCATCTTCTATCGTTTTTCCTTTAGGCCACATAAGAACTTCACCATCTATGAATACAACCTTGAAACCTTTCTTATCTAAGGCTGATATAAAAAGTAAATTCTTTGTCAAACCTGGTACATAGAGTACATCCTTCATTTTCATTGGGGTCCCTGAATCAAGTTTGTAAGTGGATTCTCCCACTACTTTGATAGGGTACTGGTAATCATCTCCAAGTGTAACTTTCTGAGGAAAGTTCTTTTCTGTAAGGCTAGAGAGAATGTGTCTCTGGCCTGTCATGTGCTTAGAAGCACCACTATC
The DNA here is from genome assembly GCA_009831015.1 of Picea engelmannii. Classification (NCBI taxonomy): domain Eukaryota; kingdom Viridiplantae; phylum Streptophyta; class Pinopsida; order Pinales; family Pinaceae; genus Picea; species Picea engelmannii. The sequence continues at coordinate 1,689,045 of ML776742.1, read as the reverse complement.
TATGAGCCAAGTGTCCACTCCAGGTGACACAGATCCTGAGAGGGCAGAGAATAAAACATAGTCTTCAATCTTTTCTTTCATCATCTTCATGGGTGGCTCATCATCTTCAACTACATGTGCGTGGTGTCTTTTCTTATTTCTCTTCTTGTATTCTTCTCTTCTAGCTCGACAATTCTTAGCAATATTTCCCATCTTGTCACAATGGTAACATTGATAAGAGGAGAAATCCTTTTCTCTTCTTTGACCTTTCTGAAACTTTTGGAATCTCCTTGGAGGGTGAGATTCTTTATGGATGAATCTTTTTGGGGAGTGAGATTCCTTATGTAGGTGGGTCTCCTTCTTGAAGTGAGACCTTCTCTTTCCTCCTTTAACATGAGTAGCTGGGGCTTGATCTTCATCCCTTAAAAGAACTGCTTCTCGGTTAGCTACTCTTGCTACTTCTTGAACACATTCTTCCCAAAGACTTTCAAATTGTAGTTTCTCCTTTCTGGCACAAATAGTTTGGATGAAGGCATCCCAAGGTCTTGTGAGACCATTAAGAGTTGTCATTATGACTTCATCTTCATCTAGGTTGTCTCCAATTGTTTCTAGTTGTTCCTTTAATTGAGAAACCCTAGAGAAATAGTCATGAACGGTTTCTCCTTTCTGCATCTTTGTATTCTTGAGTTGGGTTCTCAAGTTCATCTTCCAGTTAATGTTCCTTCCTTCATGCATTCTGGTTAGGGCATCAAACATTTCTTCTGGAGTATTCTTAGAAGACACTTAAGGGATCAAGTGGTCTTTAATAGAGTCTGCAATGATTCTTTTGGCCCTAACCATATCCTTCTGGTACTTTTCTATAGTTGTAGCATCTGCGGGTTCTAGTACATTTTCCTTAATGAATCTTGCAAGGTCATTCTCTTTGAGAATGAGTGCAATCCTATACTTCCAGGCACGGAAGTTATCCACACCTTCTAACTTGTCAACAAGCTTGGTGCTTGCAAACATCTTGACTTGGAGCTGGGAAAATGACCAAAAATTGAAAGTGCTAAAAAATTAAATCTGAAATTACCAGGAGGTGCGCTTGGCTGAGGCGAGTAGGCTGGTGTGGTCTATTTTCAGAAAATCTAAATTTTACCCCTTGAAATTGGGCCTACGCAAATCTGGACTGGTATTTCTGGTACTGGTTCTATTTTCCTGGCTTTCTGGTACCAGTGAAAAATAAGGTTTCACTTTCTAGTGGCTCTAGCCACTGAATAGGTGCGCTCAAGCTGCCAATGAGTTCACTAGGCTAGGGCGCACTTCCCTAGATAGTTTTTAGGCTGAAATTCTCTTCCAACAAAAAGCCCTAATTTTCTTGTACGACAACAGTGACGTTTTTGGTTACCCAGTGAAAGGTGCTCTATTCAATCAAGCTCTGATACCATGTTAGTTTTAGAGCTGCTATTAAGTTCTTTTCAATTTACTAGACAATAATAGCATAAGCAGGATCACTGAAAGAAACACAATCACAAGGTACACAACATTTATCATGGGAAACCCTCATGGGAGGGAAAACCCAGCAAAATCTTCCTTAATATAGATTGTCAATACAATGCCAAGATAAAAGACCAAACACTAAAGAATATCCAAGACTGAGCAATGTGCCTCTCTCTTCCTTCTTCCGACAACTGCAGCTTCCTTCAAACTTGCGCACTAGATGAGTGACTTGAGTGAGTGAGTGAATGAGGCGCTAGGCTCTCTTATTTATACTAGTTGAGGAGCACTAGGGTTGTGTCATTTCATCAAGCAAGGCCGACTTCTTCACTTAGTGGCTAAAACCACTTTAATTAGCCCTAGGGGCCGACTTCTCAATTAGCATCATATAATTAGGGTTTGACCAATCCACAAAAGGGGAATTGGTCATACATAAGTCCCAACATGATCAATCCACAAAAGGGGATTGATCTATAAGATAATAACTCAATAATAAGTAGAATATTCTTCGCAGTTACAATATTTCAACATTTGTCTCTTGTATTGATTAGTTTTTATGCTCCTTGGCAAGGGTTTAAGCTTTGAAGCATTCTTTCTAAGTCTTTTGTTGATCTTGTTGGTGAAGGCTATTCCCTCAAGGGAACCCATCTTGTAGGGCATTAATTATCATGGTTTGTCATGATTAGCAAGAGACTACTAACCTTATGGCCCCAATCTCTTTTTCTAATCCATAAACAAGGATAATCAATTCTTAGAGGGGCATACTTCTTGACCCCATAATCCTTAGGTGGATGTAAGGCTATGCCCTAACTCCCAACATTCACCCACCAAAAACCCTACAAATTTAATTCTTGCCTTTATTTTCCATAAAATACAATAATACAAAAAATTATAAAAGATATAAGCCATCAAAAATATGTGTTTTGTTGTCTAGAATAAATCTAATCTTTTATTTTTACTTTATAGACATTTCTATCCAAGAGTTTGTGTTAAATTGCTGAATTTCTGACCCTAGGAGGTGTTATCCCCGATTTCTAGGGATAACTAGGAGATCATGTCTCGAGGCCCACAGGTCCTAGACATGGAGTACCGAGAGCAGGATTGACCTGAGCATGGCCTTGGAGGGCCCATCCTTCTCTTCTTTCATCAGATTTGTCTTGTCAACAGCAGCAGCATCCATCACCATCGGCCTGGTCTTGTATCGGAGAAGGCTCTTGCTCCATGAGGTAATTGATCCAGGTATCATGGTATGTGTCACTTTTGATCATTATAACCTTTAGATATATGCATCTTACTCCTTTTTATCTCTAACGATTGCTTGGATCTTACATCAACCCACTTGACCATGATTGGAGGGATTGACAGGGTGTCCTAGCAAGCCTGTACCCATAGGTTTTGGTTTGCCACTAGGGGGATTTCTGAAGAGCCATCGTTTGCTCGCATCATATCATCACTTTTTCATCTTATCTCCTGCTCATCTATCCCATTCCCCTAGTCTGGGCATTAGGATGATCTGTTTGTGGGGTTGCACCTTATCTCGTGGGAAGAAGGGGCTAAAGGCCCAGAAGGTAAAAGCAGTTAGTAAAAGATAAAAGCCTGAAAAAAATGAAACCTCGAGATGTCTCACCCAGGGATCCCCAAGAAGGCAGTAAAAAGTCTCTCAGCAAGAAACAAGAGGGACCCGAAGAAAAATAACAAAACAAGACCTAGCCAAGAGGATAGGGGGTCTCATCACNAGCCAGCCTATTATGTTCATGGGTACCTAATAGCATGACATTGCCACTATCTGGTTACCACGCCAGGGCAGTGACCTCTGGTTGCATGGCCAAGGGGAAGGGGGTCTCATCACGAGCAAGCCTTATCATCTCTGTGAAAGTGCTTGTGGGTAACACTGTCAGCTCTGGTCACCACGCCAAGGCAATGTCCTCTAGTTAGCCCTTGAAATAAAAAGAAAAAGCAAATAAACAAAAGAAAAGAATAAAGGCAAGAAAGGGCTTGGAAAAAATTGCATCCATGACGGGTACAGCTCGCCTTCTACAAAGGCACCCACAGGTAATGTCATGCATCCCTGGCTCTCACTCTACCTATATGTTTGGACATCCCTTATCCGCACCACCTCATTTTACATGGCTTGGATGAAACCCCTTGGAGACATTCCTTTCTTTATGGATACTAGCCCAATAGGGTGTCTTGTCCTTTTCTTCAACCTTGTATTGTAGGTCTTTGTAATGTCTTTGAGCTATTGGATGATATATCAGGGTTTTTATGCATATGTCTGATAATATTAATGATGAAACGCGATTAACATTGCTATGATCCCTGTGACCAATGAGCCAATGGAGGGCGAAGTTTTTGATGTGCAGGACCATGCCCAACGGACAGGTACCATTTGGATTGGTACACATGGGGAGATGATTAGTTCGGACCTCCATGGGGCTGAAGAGCCCATCAAATGGTTGTTGAAACCCCGTCAGAGGGGCACTTGATTGAGCTTTTGCACCTGAGAAGAAGAAGGACATTTCACCAGAGGCACTTTGGCTGAGCCAAGCCTAGGGGGATTGACCCACTTGCAGAGGAACGTTGGCCCCAGATGACCCAGGACATCACCAGGAGGCTTGTGACGTCATCATGAGCATATGGCAGATGGGCAGGGTTGTTGGCACGTGCGACAGTTTGGAAGAGCCCAAGGAGGGTTAACGTTTGGCTTCTGGATGCTGCATTGGCCCCAAAAAGGCCTAACATCTCCCTCAGGAGGGCTTGACGTCTCACTTTTTGCTCATTTAGGGTTTTAAAAGAACATTTAATGTAGAAACAGTATCATTTTGGTTTAAAGCCTTGTCGGCTAATTTTTATGACCTAAATTTAATTAAAGGTCATGATACAGTATATATTGAGGAGTTTTATCCTCATTTTGACACAACACACAACTCACTCTCCTAGTGAGATCTGATTTTTTGCGCCCTTGTTGGGTATTTGTTCTCTTTAAGTGAGGCGCACTTGTTGAAGGAAGGTTTTTCTTGGCATTTTTGGCATTTCTCTTGAAGGAAGGTTTACAACTAGGGTTTGCAATGCTATTTCATCATGATATGTAAGTGTTTTTTCTACAAAACTTCTTAATTGAATGGTTGTAGTCTTATATTCTTGCATTTATTATAAATTTTGTTGATTTTAAAACCCTAGGGGACAAACACACAAGTAGGTCGTTGTCTCATGTCCCCTAAAAGAGAAATTCTCAGCCATTGAAGAAGGAAGGAAGAGCCTAGCCATTGCTACACTCTTGTTACTTCTTCCCCTATGCTAGTCATACCTTTTAAAGGTCAAGAAGGAGGAGACATCCCAGGCCTAGGTTATCTACACCTAGGGTTGTCCTGCTTCTAGGGTTTGGTAATAGGGCCTTGCCTTTGCAACACTCTCCCTCACCTCACTCTCGTGTCTTGATGTTAGCCGTTTTGCCAAGATAAACCTAAGGAAGGAGGAAATAGCACGAGGCCATGCTTAAGCAACATCGAAGTGAGCCTCTTTCCCCTAGGGTTTTGATTCTGGGGCCCTGCCATTGCAGCACTTCAAAACCCTTCCCTCTAGTCCTTAGCCTTTTCCCTTCAACCTTGCGTCCTCTCTTGAATTGACTCCATTTACCCTTAAGCATTGATCTTAGGTCTCCAAAGTTGAAGTGATAGTGGTCAAACAAACTCTTAAAACTCTTATAATTTGAAACCCTAACTAACTACTAACCTCAACAAAGACTGACGTCATTCTTGGTTATTCCATCTTGACGCAGCATTTTGTCTTTATAAGCAATTAGATGGTGTTTTGAAGCATTTATTGAGTAAGGGATTGATTGGATACACTAGTTGTTGCATCATCTCGATATTTATTGATGAATTGATATTGTTCCATTGCTATTAATGATAAACATTGATCTCGTCAATATCTATTGTCATAATTGCTAATATATTGATATCAGATAGTTGTATGAAGTACTAACCCATTGAATCATAGCCTGCATGTATTGTTTTGTTGTTGCTTTGTTCTGGGCAGGTGTTCTCATTTGGGCCTACACTTCATTATTGGTTGTTTAGCCAGACTATCTGATCTTGGTGGTAACCTATGAAGAGGGACTTTTACTTATACCTTTATACCTCAGCCTCTTCAAAACCCCAGGTTATCAGGGACGTCTCCCCTGGGCCTAACCTCCCTAAAGAGAAAGAACCTCCCCATTTTGGTGACATTGGGTGGGGCAGGTTCCTGTTACGTCAATTTGGCCTCTATCTTCTAGCCATTTGACCTAGCTACAAACTGTGCGATAACAGGAGGCAAATCGACCCTCGTAGATTGCTCTTTATTGTCTTGTCTAATGTTCTTGTGGCTAATTTAAGGGTTTATTCAATTCTGGAAATTAATTACAAAATAGAAATTAGAATTGTTCAAACCCTAGAGCTAGGGTTTGACCCTAAAAGGTAAAATCTAACCCAACATTGCCCTTATTTCACTGTAGGATTGTTTATCAAACTTATTTAATGTATTCTAATGGTGAAAATCATCTCCAAAGCAGTTCATGGATTTCAGATTCTGGAAATTTTTGGTGAAACCCTAGGGGGATTTGCACCATTTTTTGCAAGTTTGAAGTAATTGTTTGGTTAAATAGCATTTGTATTTGCATTAGATTGTTTCCGGGCTTCTTTTGCACAAATATATCGTTGTCCTAGCAAGGAGTACCAAAGGATCTTTCTCCCAAGTGCTTTTAAGCACTCCTGGGTCACTTTTTATGGTCCAAATCTGCAATTTTCTGTGTTTTCTGTCATAAATCATATTCTGGAACCTTTGGACAACAGCAAGCTAGTCCAATTTATAACAAACAATCAATGTACATGTAACAAACATAAATATATATAAATATGTAAATATAAATAAATATAAATAACTAATAATTAATAATAAATTATGAAGAGACATGACATATGAAAGGTCATGTCTCTTATGAAAGGGAACCCATGCGTGGGTATTATATATATAAGGCCCTCATTCTCATTATACTATCATCTCACTCATTCTTATACATTTTTATAATATTATTTCATCCTAAATGGATTACCTTGTTCTATCCTACTTAAATTGGATATTCTTATAATTGTCAAACAAGTTTGTTTGTCACAGTTGTATCAGAGCACGTCTGATCCGGACCATTGGCCACACTCTTATCAAAGCCTCATTTTTCTGATCCCAGCCATTGGCCATATAGGCTTGTAGCCACACAAATTTTTTTCAGAGATTTAGTCAGGGCATTGGCCATGATATCACGCAATTTGTACTTGTCCCAAAGGAAAAGGCTAAAAGAGAGCAAATTGGTGTAACAAGCGGCTGTCCTATCACTGTCACCTTAATAAGACACATCTTTCTATTTAGGGTTGATGGCCCAAGGGAGACGTCCCCGATGACTTGGGGGTTTGAGAAGGTAAAGGTAGAAGTGTCAATAAAAGATATCCCTCCTCACAAGTCACTGATTAGAAAGTCCCAAAGTTTTAGTAAGTGAAGAATGATGTGCTTGAGTGTACCTGCCCAGAACAAAGCAACAAGAAAACAATATCTTTTGCAAGTACAATTTGATGTTAGTGCTTCATAAAACCTTGGACTTGTTGATCAAAGAAATAAGTTGATGCAAGATGAAGCCAACAGAAATCTATAACAGCGATATATATATGATAAAAGCTTCACAATCAATGCCTTATATCAGGATTCACAATGACCAAAAATGAGAATCAACAATAGCAATATACTAGCACTTGTCAGAAGCTTATTAGGCAATGTAAAAATCAACTTTTGCAATTGCTTTTAAGAGCTTTTACTGCTGTAATAATTGGTTGTAGCTTACTTTTGTAATAGCAGCAAGAAGGTTAGTGAATTAGTCTACTCTAGGGTTAGGAAAGGTTAGTAGATAGCTTGAGGTAAAAGTTTTAAGGGTTGTTTTCATCAATCAATCAAATGCAAGGCCTAGATCAGTGTCTTTAGGGTTAATGGAGTCACTTTTAGCAGCGGCAATCTTGAAGAAATCAAATGATAATGTGTGAGCTAGAGACAAGAGAGATAATGATTGAGGTGTTGGTAACCCAAGGCCTCAATCACTAAACCCTAGGAGGAAAATGACCACTAGGAAGTAGGTAAACCCTAGGCCCTAGCAGTTTTCCTTTTTCTTTAGCTCAAGGATGAAGTAAATGACGGCTTGATGAAGCAAATGATGCTAGAGTGCTACAATGGTAGGGCCCTAAGGACAATGCTTCAAGAAAGTAGGGTTTCTAGCACAATCTAGTAGGTGAAAAGTTGTTAAGGCAAAGACAATAACATGTGCTTTGACCGCCTAGGGTTTTAAGCTAGCAATTTCATAATCTTGGAAGAAATGCAAAGCAAATGTACCATAACCATTCAAAGTAAAAAAGAGTTGCAAAAATTCACTTACATTCACCAAGAATAATCTAGCAATAGGCCTAGTTGAAGACTTTCCAACAAGAAAAATGCCAAAAACACCAAAATTAGCCTTCTTCAAGAGTTGCGCACCACTTAAATTTTAGCCAAAGACCCTTAAAGGAGTCGAATTTCAGACCTCACTTAGTGAATGAATCCTATGATGAAAAAATACAAGGGAAAAAACCCTTATTTCTACAATCACAATGACCTTTAATTACAAAATTAGGTCAAAAAGGCTGACATGGCCAATTTACATGAAACATCCTATTTTTTAAATAAAATTGACAAATTAAGCCCTAAATCAAGCAAGAGAGGCGACGTCATGCCCTTCTAGGGTGACGTTGGGCCTCCTAGGTGAAACGTTGGCCTCCAGGAGCAAAACATTAGGCCTCCCAAGGCCTCTGGATCATGCCACACGTGCCACTTCGCACACAACTGCCTCCATTGTGTCCATCTAACGTTGGGTGACGTCAAGGCTCACAGAGGTGATATCATGGGCCTTCCAAGGCCAAAATCATGGTGGGAGGGCAAGACCCCCCTAGGACCAGGCCTGCCAGGCTGTCTCTGGTGGAACATCCTCCTCTCTCTCCAGTGCAAGCCTCTGGTATATGTTTGTTGCTGGCTAGGGTCTCAACATCCATTTAGTGGGATTTTAGCCCTATGGAGGTCTGAACTAATCATCTCCCCATGTGTACCTGTCCATCGAGTGTGGCCCTGCAATAACAACAAGTACGCCCTCCATGTGCTCATAAGTCACAGGCATCATAGCAATGTCAATCACATCTAATCATCAAGTTACCCAAACATGTGCATAAAACCCCCTTTTCCCAGACAAGTGCTCAAAGATGTTATGCTATTCTACAAGCCAGGTTTGGAGAGGGCCTTGGGACGTCCTATTGGGCTAATTCTCCATAAGTGTGGGGTGTCCCTGGGTGAAGACCAATCTAGGTCATGGAAGTGCATGAGATGGAAAGGGAATGTTTGGGCAAGGGGTGCAGTGATGACAGGGAAATGTAGGGCTTGCATGTGGGTGCCTCTGAAGAGGGCGAGTTGCACCTTGTTCTGGATGCAAAAGTTTCCTAGCCAATTCAGTGCCTTTTTTGCTCTTTGTCTGATTGCTTTTTTCTTTCAAAAGAATAGTTGGGGGACACTGCCCTGGTGTGGTGACTAGTGGTGACAGTGTTACCCACAAGCATTTCACGGAGATGAGAAGGTTGGCTCGTGATGAGACCCACTTTCTCTTGGCTATGCTACCAAGACCCACTACCCTGGCGTGGTGACCAGCTGAATGGCAGTGTCATACTGCTACATGCCCATGGACCTAATAGGTTGGCTCGTGATGAGACCCCCTATCCTCCAACTAGGTCTTAAGTTTATTTATTTTATGGATCCCTTCTTTTTCTTATTGAGAAGCCTCTTAGTGCTTTCTCGAGGATCCCTGGGCAAAGCATCTGAAGGTTTTCTTCTTTTGTCTTTTATCTTTTGCTAACTACTTTTACCCTCTGGGCCTTTAGCCCCTTCTCCCCACAAGGCAAGGTACAACCCTTAACTAGCTTGGAAAACCCAATGCCTGAACCAATGCAGGTGATGGATGAGTGGGAAGATGATGGAAAGTGATAAGTATGGTGGGAATGGACGATGGCCTTTCATGAACCCACCCAGTGGCAACTCACTCCTAAGGGAACCAACTTACTAAGGCATCCTGTGATCCCCCCCAAGTATGGACAAGTCAAAAGGCATAAAGTCCAAGCACACGTCATAAAGCAAAAGAGAATTAAATGCACATATTCAAATGTTTTGAGAATCAGAGTGACACATACCATGATACCCGGACTCATTACCCCATGGAGCAAGACCCACTGTTGTTGAAGGACCAGGCCGATGGGATGGATGTTGTTGTTGTTGACGAGATGGAGGCACTGAAGAAGAAGGATGGGCCCTCCAGGGCCAGGCTCAAATCAATATGGCTCTCAGTACTCCATGTCTAGGACCTGTGGGCCTCGAGACATAATCTCCGTAGTTATCCCTAGGTTAAGGGATAACAGGCCACATCAATTTTTGGAGTTTCTCCGATCCAGAGGTCTTTGACCAAAAACTTGGCCCTTGGCCATTTACAGTCAAAAATTCGAGCAAAAGGAAGAAAGAGTCCTGCTGCAAGGTAAATCTAAAGATTAAAAAAAAAGAAAAAGCATCACAAAAGTGTTACCATTTATAATTTAGAGTTCAGAAATTCGATGAAAAAAAAAAATTCCGTGCTACAAATTGAAAGGTAATTCCGCTGAAAATTTAAGCCCAGAAGAAAAATCAATTAGAAAAAAAAAACCGGTTCACTGCACATTTAAAAGATTGCAAAATTGAAGAGAAAAAAAATTATTTTAGCTTGAAGGAACCCACCATACAGCAGCAGCCCAAGCAATTTTATCTGTCTATACAGACCTACAGAGTTCAATTGCAAGAATGATATTTTCGTACAGTTGACGTACGAGTAGCAGCTGCCAACCGCCATACGAGTACCAGTCGTTAGCCGTCGAATTTTGCTGCATCCGTACGTCGTACCACAGTCGTTGCCCTTATTATTGTTGCATGTCGTACAGTATGTCCGTACCTCTACCCCGTAGTCTTGTGTGAATTAAAAAAACGGCCATAACAGTCGTACGATCAATCATTTGATTTCGTCGTACAATCACGAAAAAACTATTGCTACCACCATACTTATCAGTAATCCGTACAACAATCATCTAATCTGTATTGTACAGCTGCAATTGCAATTCGTGGGAGCAAACCAGCGTTTCAAAAATCGTGACTATCCATTATATAGTTTATATTATAAAATATACATAAAAGAAAAAAATTTAAAGTACGTTTCATGTTTAGGAATTCTAAAGATATCCACAAAAAGACAAAAGAGTTTAATAATAAGGTGGAAGTTAAGGTTAAAATCAAACATTAATACCTTAACAATTACAATATAAAGTCAAAAAAGTTATATTACTTTTCATTAAAAAGTGAAAAGTACACAAGTACAAAAGGACCTTTGATTATGAATATTAATAAAAAAATTATTGAAGACCTAGTGGAATTAAAGATATATTATTATATTATTCCAAGTCAAAAGCATAAAGTTTCCAAGAAGTTACTAGATATTCCTCAAAGTGAAAAGTAAGAAGAGGATATATAAGAGACACAATCAAGAATTAGTTATCATAAAATTCTAACAAAAAACAAAATGGATCTGTGTAATATGAAGGGAAGAAGATTTACTTATGAAGGTTATCGAATTTCATCTTACGGGTTTTCCACATTAAAGGAGAGTATTCAAGGAAGAGAGGTTAACATCATTATCAGCTTGGACTATAATGAAAATTACATTAATATTGATTTGGCAAATCAATTATTAATTCCAGAGCCGAATGTAATTGAAAAGAAAGATATTTTTGAAATTAAGGAGTTACAAGTGAAAATTGATGAATATGAATATATATCTCAATTCTCTGTTACAACTATGTATAAAGAAGAAATCGACATCATTATCGGGCTACCCTGGTTTAAAAATCTAGGTACCTTCATCTTAAACATGGAGAAAAAGTTTGTGACATTTCCCCATAAGGAAAAGATGATAACATTACAAGACACTACATCGGAGCCAGATTCAATAACACCAGCAGACTTTATCAATATCTTAAAAGTAATACTTCAAGAAAATAAAAAAACAATGCAAAGGATGCAAAAAGAATTTGACGAAGTTATCACGAATAAAAACGAAGAAATTTCGTGCTTAAAAGACCACAGGCAAAAACTACTTACACAGATCAAGAATTCAAAGGATAAAAAACAATGCGTTCAGAAGTTGGAACAAGACAATCAAAATCTCAAGGAGAACCTATTAGAAACAAATCAAGAAAATTCTCGTTTGAAGAACATTAATCAAGGGTTACTAGAACAAATCAAGAAGTTGAAAGAAGAGAAACGTGAAAATCCAGACACTAAAGATATCGTCAAATCGGATAATGAAGAAAATTCACGTCTAAAACATCATAATCAAAACCTATTGATGCAATTAAAAAAGTTTAAGAATGATAAGAAGTCTCTGGAAAACAAGTTAGAATTGCTTATAGAAAAGGAAGCAACAAAATTTTCAGATGAACAAATCCAAGTTATGGAAAATGGAACAATTACAGATCCAATCCACGTCACAGCTCAAGAAGCTGCAAAGTCAATTGAAAAAAAGACAACGTCAGATGTTGGAGTACAAAGTTATGTCAGATGTTGGACTACAAACAATGGAAGCTCCAAGTGTACTTACTAATAGAAATTTAGCCATTAACAAGGCAACATCGGTGTGCGAAGAAAATCATATATCGAAATTAAACCAAGAAAATGCTACAAGTATAATAAGGGAAAATCATGTTATAAAAACTCCTTATCGACACCCAAATCATAAGAGTAAATATCTTAACCAGTCATAATATCAATGACATTCAGGACGAGAACGACTAACTTATCGTCCAAAAAATATTGATACCAATGCAAGTAAATCTCATGACAACCATTCATTGTGGAAGTGCAACATTCCGCAAAAGATTGAATTAGGATGGTCTGACCCTTTCACAATTCGACAGTTCTACTCAACTCTTCGTCACTCATATTGTCTGGTATCGTCACTCTTAACAACACCAAAAATAGAGAGCCAGGCGAAGACATTGCGAGCCAGAACGAAGAAGTAAGCCTCTCCATAAACATGCTATGAGGAGAAAGCATTTCTAAGGGGAAGGCAATGTAACAAACATAAATATATATAAATATGTAAATATAAATAAATATAAATAACTAATAATTAATAATAAATTATGAAGAGACATGGCATATGAAAGGTCAGGTCTCTTATGAAAGGGCATCCCTGCGTGGGTAAATATATAACAGTGTTCCACGGAGACGCGTCCCTCAAGGGGTGGTTGCATCCCCCACGTCCCTAGGACGGGGGGACATTTTCCCACGTCCCCTTTTTAGGGAAACGCATGGGCACGCGACTCCCCAAGGTGGGGGACGAGTCTCCCCGAAAGGGGGACTCCTGGGCGTCCCCCCTTGAAAAGGGGGATTTCTAGACGTCCCCCCAGAAAGGGGGACTCCTGGGCATCCCCCCTTGAAAAGGGGAACTTCTAGACG
>ML776742.1:1662552-1675911 GCA_009831015.1 Picea engelmannii | reverse complement strand
TAAATTCAAAAAAGCAAAAATTAAAAAATTAAAAAACAAATATATATATATATATATATATATATATAAGATAAAACTTAAAACTTAAAACACAATTAATTTATTAAATTTTAAAAGATAAATAATTAAAACACAATTACTCACTTATAAGTTATCACATGCCATCTTATAACTTATATGAGAGTGACTCTGACCCAGAGACAGATAATGACATTTCGTTTGATGGTCTCGATGGCTTCATGTAGGAGATGGATGTAGAGGACTGTTCAATGAGATTGACTCCATGATGGTCATTTTAAAATTTATGTTCAATGTTCATTGTTTTTTTAGTTTTAACTTTTGAGTCTCGACTCTATATACTAATGACCTCGGACCTTGACTCGTCACTCTTTAATATTTTAAATTTTTGAGTTTGAGTAATTCCTGTTATAGCACAAGTTGTAGGTTAAGAAAAGCCCAACCCAACCACAAAAGCAAGTGCTACAACTTGGGAATCCTACACACAATGTCACCTCGATGTAGGTCCCGCACTTGGGGGGTGACTAAGGTCACTCCTGGGAGGCGATCACAAAGACCCTAAGGGGAATGATAAGGATGAAGGGAAGTGTAAGGAGAAGTCCCCTGGAAGGTCAAGTGATGGAAGAAATGATTGGCTGGAAATGGTAAGTGAAGAGAGGTAAACAGATACCAAGTAAAGAGATAGTTGTTGGTGCACCTGTACCTACCCGAAACACAAGAAAAGACACCTTGCAATGCTATGTGTTAGTATGGATCAACAAGTTAAGCTTGTTGTCCCTAATTTGCAGCAGTGGATGGCAGTTTATACCAGCAAATAAAGTATCAAAATCAGCATATAAAGCACAAGATCAATTGGCAATATCATCAATGAATTTAGTAATCAATTATGACCTGAGCATAGCACTTTAAGACTAAATAAAGAAAGTTGTTATAAAATGATTTTCTGCAGTAAATTATCGGCCTTATGGCTGTAGAACAACAACAAGCAGCAGCTAAATCAACCATAGAAAAATCCCCAAAACTAGCTTAAACAGTGCACACCCTAGCTAGTGGAGTTAGTGGCTAAAAAATGGAGGAAAGTTAGGGGCTAGTTAGTGAGATATTAGCACATAGGGTTAGTGATTTTCTGCAGCCTAATGGCTGTAGAAAACAAGTTACTACAGCAATGAGAAATTATGGAATAAAAGGAACGCCCTAAGGGAAGTAACCAAAGGCATCAAGGTCATTATCCAAAAGAGAAAGCTTGTAAAGGCTAAAATTTCACGTTTGTCAAGGAAAATGTTTTGTATCTCCAATGCAAATTAAAATATGATTAGTGCCTTACTATTGGCTTTATGGGGTCAATGAAAAAGATGGCTTGGCTAAGAATTTGGGGGTGTACGTCCTTGTAGTTCCCAAGTGTAGCTAAGTCAATCTAGGAAATGCCAAGAGGGTGTATGCCCTTGTACTTCTCTTGGCACAACCTTGAAAGCTATATTTGACCTTGAGAAACAAAACTTTGATTGAAATATTCGATCCACAAAGCCCTAGGGGTGTAAGCCCTTTTACTTCCTAGGGTTTTCAAAACAAACCAAGATGACCTTGGAGGGTCTACGCTCTTGTAGTTCTCCAAGACAACTTGTAAAATTTGACCTTTCTTAAGCAATAGACAAAACCTTGGGGAGGGTGTATGCCCTTATACTCCTCCAAGGGTTCTAATCAACAATAATTATGGAAAAAATCAAGACAAAAGCCAATAAATGCAGATTTTCCCTTACCAATTCCACAGAAAAGCTAGATCAAACCCTAATCTTCCAAGTTAAGTCCATCCACATGCATAAGAAAGAGTCTCCAAGCATAGCACATCACTTTTCACCACCAATAGCAAAGATAAACCATAACAATTGCACAATAGATAGAAAGAGACAAGAGGGCCGAAAATTTCAGATAAGTATCCTTCTCCACAAGGGAGAGCTATGATAAAAATGAGATCTTATGATCTCTATTTATACAAAATGCAAATAACATAGTTTGTCCACATACTTTAGGGTAAAACACAAGATTAGGGGTTAACAACATATTGCCCCTTTTACAAAATAATATTAAACAATTCCTTTAAAATTTCACTTTTGCAAAAATAAAACCAAAACCCTAATTTAAAATGACGCCACCCCTTTAGGGGACGTTTTGGCATTAGGAGCAAGTTGTTGGTGTAGGAGGGGGGTGTCTAGGCTTTCCAAAGCCACGTGTCAAGCATCTAAATATCTTCCTTCAAGGTCAAGACCTCAAATCCCTCAAAACGTCAAAGTTCCAAAGCATATCATCTCACCACCATGCCCTAGCCCCCAATACATGACGTCATGCTCAAAAAGAGGATGTTTTTCCCCTCCTGGGCAAATCGTTTGGCAAGTGAGGGTTGGGCTATGTCGTCCAAGTCATCATCAAGGCCTTCCAAGTCTGATCTTTCTCATCCAGCATGCAGGCCCCTGGCATCCAACCTGTGGGCTTGTAGCCCCATGGAAGCCCAAGCTAGGCTTGTTCTCCCAAAATTGTCCACCAACTAGGTCTTGCAAAGACAAATGAGCACGCCCTCAAAGGATCTCAAGTCATAACATCATGATAAGTGAACCCAATCAATAAATAAGCCATCTAAGCATGTGCATCAAAGATCATTATATCAAACAATTAACAGTGCAAAGACACTATGCGACTTGTCAAGCTTCAATATGGGAGGGTTGACGAGGTGTCCTATTGGGTAGATCTTGCCCTAGGTCAAGGAGAGTTTTCAAGAAATCCCTCTCTAAGCCATGTAAGGTGGGTGAAGTGGTTGGGGTCAAGACTCAATGGGCATAGGGCTCATGACATACAAGGGGTCGTAGTGTCTCATTCATGGGTGCCTTTGTAGAGGGTGTGTGGTACCTTCGTCCGCAATGCACTTTTTCCAAGCCTATCAATTGCCTTTTATCTTTCTTTCTTTATATTTTCTTTCATAATAGCATAAGGAGAGATTGAAGGTCACTACCCTTGTGTGGTGACCAGGTGATGGCAATGTCACCCACAAACACCTAATGGAAATGAGAAGGTTGGCTCGTGATGAGACCCCTTTTCTCTCAGCCATACAACTGAGAATCATTGCCCTGGTTTGGTGACCAGATGATGACAATGTCATACCACTAGATATCCATGGATGTGATAAGTCGGCTCATGATGAGACCTCCTATCCTTCAACTAACCTTTCAAGTATTTCTTTATTATATTGTGGGTCCCCTTTATTTCAAAGATAAGTGTTTCATTTCTTTCTTGGGTGATCCCTGGGCGAAGCATCTAGAAGGTTTATATAAGGCTTTTATCTTCTACCCAACACTAAGCCCTTTGGGCCTTTAGCCCCTTCTTCCCATAGAATGAGGGACAACCCCTTCTTGGGTCAATACACCCTAAAATCCCAAGAGATAAGGAAATCGAGGAGAACAATGATGGAAAGTGGTAAGTATGGTCGAAAACAATAGGATGCCTCATTTAAGGGAGTTCCTAGTAGAAAACCCATTCCCAACGAAGACCACTTACTAGGGCACAATGTCAACCACCAAGGTGAAGCACGAAAAAAGGCATAATGTCCAAGCATATATCACGAAATCTAGAGCAATCTAAGATACAACATAATCAAATGGCTTGAATATTGAATTGATGCTCACCATAATATTGACTTGTACCTCATGGAGCAAGGCCCACTGTCTTCCGGAAGCCAACTGGTGTGGTGGATGCCATATGCAAACCTGTGACCATCAGTGGTGGTGAGTGGGTTTTCCATATGTGCAAAAGGGTATTGTTTGTCATGTAGTCTTTCAGCACTCCATATCTGCAACTTGAGGGCCTCAAAACATAATCTCCTTAGTTATCCACAAAATGGGGATAACAATTCCAATTCACTATTTCAGACTTTAGTATCTACCATTTAGTATTTTTCTTAGTACTAATTAATTAGTTTCTACAATCATGAATGGTGAATTTAATTTTTAAATCATATCAATATTTATTATCTTACTATTTCTGCTTCAACTCTCATTTATGATTTATGAATCAATGTATTTCATTACTGAATTTGAATTTGAATTTTGAATCATGTTTAATAGTTTATATCATTTACAAATATGAATTTTTGATTTACTAATTTAGTAGTATTTAGTATTTTAGTATTTACTAATGAATTTGCATGGGATGAACATTGAATTGTTATTGTTGAGATTTTGTCATTATTATTTTTATTTTTAAAATTTCATATTTTTTATTTTTTATATTATATATGTGATGCCCCCCCATTTCCCATTTCCCTAAAATCCCTAAAATTTGGGGGTACATCCACATGTCCCCTCTGTGCGTCACCCTGCACCCCCATCACCCCATCCCAGACACTTGGTGGAACATTGATATATAAGGCCCTCATTCTTATTACACTATCATCTCACTCATTCTTATACATTTGTATAATATTATTTCATCCTAAATGGATTACCTTATAATATCCTACTTAAATTGGATATTCTTATAATTGGAAAACAAGTTTGTTTGTCACAGTACAACTCAGGTATATCAATCACACTTGATTTGTGCAACAAGATCTCACTCTTGTCTAGTAAAAGCTACATTTTTCGTCCTTTAAAGAATGGTTTTATAGTGCTGGTTTGTATTTTCTATTGTAGAAACATATATCAGATCTCAGCACTCTTATAAGTAACTCCTAACCCTCTCTACATTTAGTGGTTTATGCCCCAACTCTTGGTTGAACATTCCTAAGGCATTTGGCTACTAAGGCACTGGTCTATCTAACATGTATTGAGGTGTGTAATTGGAAGGGTTGGGATAACTCCTTTGGTCTCTAGGAGTTCGCATAAAGTGAAGGGGAGATCGTACTAAGGTGGCAGTGGTGCATTTCCTATAGCATGCTATCCCCACTAACAATCCCCCAAGGGCTACTAATTTGGGCGGTAAGAGTCCCCAAACCTCGAAGCCATACAAAATCGCGGCACTAATAATGCTATCCAAAAGTTTCATCTTGAAGGAAATCTCATAAAAATGGTGTCGAAAAACCTGTCACTGTAGGAAGGCTAGGAAACCACAGCCCTTGTTGATCCAAGGTTGGAGAGTTGGTCTCAAACTAAACAGGGGCCCTAAAAATTGAACACTAAAGTAAGTGTAAGCAGTGGTGATCTCAATCTCATCACCCTAAAAGTAGAAATGGAAACTCGATAGGATATTCTTCAACCCATTGAAGATCATAACCTTGGTTTTACCAAGGTTAGCCATCAACTATTGAAGATAACAAAACTTGGATAAGGCATCTAGCTATCTCCAAAGACCCTCTAGAGTGGGGGCCACGAGGACCACATCATCGATGAAGACTAGGATGGAGATCAAGATATGATGAAGGAGGCAACCATCCTTGGGTTGGATATTCTCCCAGAGAAGGGATTCTAGCTCGTCTATAAATATCCTGAACAGTGTGGGTGAGAGAGGACACCCCTACTCCACCCCATTGGTACTCCTAAACACCACCATTCCACTCTATTAACATGGGCCAATCTTGAAACCCTAACAAAAGAATCAACCTAAAGTGACAAGAGTGGTTGTTGTGGTGACAATGAGCACTCCTAAGTGCCCCTCAAATGTGTTAGTAACTTGACATTTGAACGAGGTGGTTTGAGGAGGTAAAACATCCCATCCAAAATAACATCACACAAAACACAACAAATTGCAAACACACCCTTCAAATTTACACTAATTAAATGTAAATGACAAGACTCGTTCCTCACGCATTCTTCATTGGGAGCTTAACTATTCACACATATTAACAAAAATATACAAATATTAGTTTACAACATACATCAGTAACAAAAATCCTTCATCTTCCAATTCTTTAGCTTCCATCACTTCCTCTTATACATCCGACCACACATCCTCATAGTGACAGAGGGTTTAGCTCCAGACAGTGAAGAATTTTTGTGCGGGACCATACATTCGACCACACATCCTCATAGTAATAGAGGGTTCGGCTCCAAACGGATTCAAAGCAAGGCACCTCTCACTCATCGGATTGCCTCCAGCCCCAGTGAAATAGTCAAAGATCTATTCATAGCTTCTTTCCTTCGACCTCGGATGGTAGGAGAACTGAGCTTCCTCGCTCCTACATCCCCCCAAGGTCATACAGCTAGATCCCCCTGTGGTACTTGAGGACTCCAACAGTGAGCCAGTGCGACCCCCATCACCCCCCTCGCCATCAGTCATCATATCAAGGAGACATTGACCTCATTGGCTTCATCTTCAAATATTTCTCTCTCGGCTAGTATTGAGTTGTCCAACTCCTACCATGGACACTCTCACTTTGTATCACCGCACTTATGATGCTATTATATAAACTTTATTTTTGGTTTTAGATAGACCTAGGGCTTAGCCTTGTCGGATATTTACCTAGATTGTACTTTTAGTTTTCTTCTTTTCCTCATATCTTTCTCTTATTATAAGGGAGTTGCT
Source organism: Picea engelmannii (assembly GCA_009831015.1). Taxonomy (NCBI): domain Eukaryota; kingdom Viridiplantae; phylum Streptophyta; class Pinopsida; order Pinales; family Pinaceae; genus Picea; species Picea engelmannii. Next base: position 1,669,389 of record ML776742.1, on the reverse strand, counting down.
TTTGCACTCCCACATTGTACTCACACTGGATGTATCTTTTAGTCCCATTGACCTACTTTTGTGGTCATTTGTTGGACATTAATAAAATTATCTTATCTTATCTTATCTTATCTTATGCTGCATGCACAAAACTCTAGGATCTACACCTTGCACATTGCATACGATGTGATCCTTTCAACAACCCACAACCCATCCTTCAATCCTTTTGCAACATAGCCTGTGATGCAACCAAGGGCTTCCAACGCAACATTATCATGCACCCTTATCTTACACCTCTTAACTAGCCTGCAACCTAAGCTTTTATGGGGCTTCAAAGGGCCGGAAACTTATCCTTTTGGTCGCTGCAATTCTTTTACATCACAAATTATTCCAATTTACAACTGTTACTTAATCACGACTTTTCCAATCCAAAACTTTCTACACTCACACTCTTCCAATCTCACAACCTATCTTTAGGATCTACAATTTTCCCACAGCATGCAAATGGTCTGCATGAAAATAGACGAGGCTAACCCACAAACACCACACACTATCTGTAAGAGCTCTGAGTGAACATACTTTTAAACATAAGGGATGCAAGGAGTAAGAGTTTCTACCCAGTGGCAACTACCTTACCTCCACACTCATGATGGAACAGATGAATTAGCAACTGGATTGCAATATAAAAATGAAAAAAATTAAAGATTTCCCTCCAAAACTCTATCAGCTACTAAAAAGTGCTAAGATCTATGATCCACATTTGAGAATCTGGGGACAGAATTTCAAGCAACCTGTCAGGAAATATTTAGAAGGCATTTCAAATCTTTACAACCAATTTCCCCAAGTGGTTAAAACTCAAAAGTGACTATTCCCCAGTGAACTTGGTAGAACTCTGATTATCATATAACACTCCAATAAATACAAGAGCTCAAGCCAAATCAAACTGCAATCCAGGATAGTTGAATAACACCGCTAAGCCAGCCATAACTGGATCGTGTAAAAGCATTCTAAGGTATCTTCAGAATTTAAAAGGCAAAACTGGAAGCAAAAACTTACTGCTGAACTAGAAGCTGGGGCTGTTGTAGCTGCTGCTGGAGGTCTTTGTGCAGGAAGTGGCATTCTCATATTGCTTATTTGCTACAAAAACAAAACCTTCTGGTGAAAACCATGATCGGAAGCAAATTCTGACACCAAGCCAAACAATCCCACGGACCTATATACATAAGAAAATAAACAATAACAAGAAAAACTCGAAGCAATAACAGGAAAAGTAAGGCACATATAGAACGGAACTTTCAGTTAATGACTCTCTCCATTAACAATATAGAACTCTAACAAAACACATAATTGGGAAAAGAGAAAAACATAAAGATTTCAAAGAAGAAAAGAGGTAAGTTAGATTTAAAGATGACTTACTCCAACACTCGTAACGTAATGACAGACTGCACATTTTACAGATGGAGCTCCATATGGGTACACAAGTGTTGTAAAACAATTCCCACAATTCACATGTGCAACCTGATTTGCTGTTTCAAATGCACAGTGTTCACTGCCAAATTATTATGAACATCAATAGAGCATTTCAGACACAAATGTTATATGCATCTTGAATTGCAAGCATAAGAATTCCAGAAAAGGCATTTTCCATTTCCCTAAGGAAACCTCTAAGAAATGGGATAATCACAATATAGAATCATGAGATAAAACAGATAATGAACAAACAAAACAAAATAATAAGAAACAAGAGGATGGAATATCCACAACAACTGCAACAGAAACAGATAATACCCAAGCAAAAACACAGTCAAAGATCTTGCACATAACCAAAATAATCTTACCTGATAAAATGAGGGCACAGACATCACTGATAAGTGGCTATTATCACATTATATGATTCGGTAATATGGGAAAGGGGCTCCTAATCCCATAACTCAAACCAGAACTAATAATCAGCCATCTGAACGAAATTATTGTCTAGTGTATTGCTACAATTTTTCTTCATTGCAGAACCCAGATAACAGATGTCAATGAAAATATGTTTAGTTTATACAAAGCAAATGAGCTCTGTTGCTTTTCAAAATACATAAATAAATCCTGATCAATGCCTCATTAAAATTAATAATTTGGAGAGCTAAGTAAAAGTTAAAACTGTAAAACATATACTATTCATATCATTCCAACAAGGTGACAGAAGGTAACCAATGTTTCTTTGGAAACACTTGTTGGAATACATGCTAATAAAGAATAATACTAATGGATGACCCCTTGTTAAAATTAACGATTTGGAGAACTAAGTGAAACGTGTACTCTTCATATCTACACCTATCAACCTGTTCTTCCGAACAAAATCTGGGAGGGTGTAATATGTTCTAACTGTTCCTCCCTTCTTTTCATGAACCCCCATGATTGCATTTAGGTCTCCACCCAGTGTCCAAACGATGTTCAGGTATTCTTTCTTCTGATGGTAAATTCCAGCAGATAGGTTTCAGCATAGTTAAAAGTTAATACTGGTCCATATACATTAGCCAGAACAAAGGAACAGGTTTCAGAATGGCTAATACTGGTCCATATAAGTTTAATCAGCACAAAAGGCATATTCCAGGTTTTGGAATGGAATCTTACCCATGATCCTTCAATTATAATCTGTAATGACATAATTTATTTAAATCTCCACAAAAGACCAAAACAGGTCAATGGGGCTAAAAAGTACTTGTCAAAATGGCAATGTAAGAGTTGAAGGCGTCTCTTTTGCACAAACATAAGTGCAAATAAAGGTAAAGAGTACAAAGGGGTAAACATAAGAGATAAACCCCAGAAAAGAAATAGAAATAGCTACTATGCCAGATTCCACTAAACAGCTATACCACCTGCTCTTCCCTGTGCTGCTTTATATTTCCCTTCTGCATGAGGCTGTACTTCTATTTTCACATTTTATATTTCTTCATCTAAGAGTTTTCTTTATTGTAACAGTAATACATTTGGTTTTTCTTTCTTGATTTTTCTTTTCAGGGATCTTTTATTCCAAGTCCTTCACCCTTATCTACCAAGGAAACAATCACATGTCCCATTATTGTTTATAGTAGTCCTGCTACTTCTCTTCCAATGTTGTTGTCAAAACCTGATTCCTTGTATACCTTGCTTGCTTTTTGCAAGGTTCTTTCCTCTGTTACAGGGGAAAGCCCCTTGTATACAGATTTATATAAGAGAGGAATGGATAGACAGAATACAAGGCAGAGTCAAGTATCTTGGAAGGAGTATCAAATTATGCACACACACACAGTACAAAGTTGTGTACAAAGTTGCACAACAAGAGGTAGAAGATAATAACTTGTACAACCAACTAGCATTGAATTAAGACATAACTGAAGCCTAATGAACACATTGCATGCCTTAAGTTTAACCTTGTTTATTAATGGCACATGTGACTTTATTACTTTCTTGTCTAAAGTCAACTTTATTTGTTTCCTTGGAAATAAATCCTCCAGAAACATCAAGGTTCTTCCCCCCTTCCAAGGATGGTGCCCAATCTAAAGCAGGTGGCATAGACTTAGTGCACCTAACAACATGGGAATCAAACCGGGGACTTGCCAAGCACATCTGATTACCAGCAATGCCCTTGCAACAATGGCACCAAGTAATTGAGCTAACCCTTGGGGCTCCAAAGTCACTTTAATATCTGATAGTAACAAATGATAAGTATAATGATATGACTATTAGACTATGCTAACTCTATCACCCTCCCTTAATGGTCCATAAAACAGAAGTCTCCATGAAGACCTCAAGAGAACCTGCTAAAACGGCCAAGAATGATTTTGAAACCCTATAACAACAATGACCTAGAAACTGTCACCACCAAGCAATCCTCCAGATGAATAAAACTAGTACTGTCCAAAAGGAACTGCAAAGTTTTGGCTGAAAGAGAGCAAAAAATAGGGCAGCACCCTACAAGAGGGCACAGATTTGCCAAAAAACTCCTTGAATCCACTGAAAGGACCCAAAAAGTGCCAAAGAATAAGTGTGTTCACCATTCAATGTTTATTTATACACAACATCACATGCTATTATAAACATTTCATTCATTTATCAATTATATATTTTAAACTTATATGGATTCAACTATTTATCCTATTTATTTTGGATATTCCATAAAGGAACTACTATTCATTACATAGATGAAGGAGGGAGCACCAAACTCAACAAGGATAATGGGCATGGAGACTATCTACTTGCATCTGATGATGCGTTGAAGGACAAGTGTCTACATACTCCCAATGGTGGCCTAGTCAGACTTCAACAAACAAGGCGCCAAAACCTCTAAACCCTAGAGAACTATCGACAAGATAATGAAATACATGAGACATCTTGGATGAAATGTCCTGGAAGTGATGACGGAAGCATTGTCTCTCAAGCAAAGCAAAGGATCCATAGCCTTCATTGACCTGAAGTTGGAGAGTATGTCTTAAACTAAAATAAGGTCATGAGAACTGAACCCCCAAGTATGTGTAGCAACTAGTGATGTCGACCTCCTCCCCTATAAAGAAGAACTGGTAATCTGAGAAGAACTTTTTTGACCCATTGAAGATCATAACATTGGCTTTACCCCGGTTGACTGTCAACTGCTGAAAGTCATAAAAGAGGGCCAATGCATCTGATTGTCACTACAAATCCTATGGGGAAGAGGCTAAGAGGATCACATCATCAATAAAAACAAAAAATAGAAATCAAAACATAGTGAAGGCACCCATCACCATCCTAGAAATGCTTATGACAAAATGATTCCAACTCATCAATGTAAATCCCAATCAAGAAGGGAGATAGAGCGAACCCCTGACTGACCCCAATAGTACTCCTGATGAAATTTAACAGTATGTGCTATGTGGAGACCACCCGGAACAAACTCGTAGAGGCAATTAATGGCTACTAGGAGAGTCAAAAATGTCAATATCTCTAACCCTTTGGAATAAAGCCTCTTGCGGGACCTGTTACCCATTATGATGTATGAGTATGATTTTGTGCATCTTATCACAAACGACAGATACTTACAGATGATCCAAACATATGATTGGCCTGATCCAAGGACATTTTATGGATGCACACACTTTCCATGGCATTACCCTTATGGTTCCACTGACTAACTACTCCATCATTAGGTCTGTGATGTCTAGAGAAGATTGAGAGAGCTAAAGAGAACAGTGAAGAGAAAATCGCAGGGACAGCAAGGGTGCATTTCCCAAGGCAGCCAAATCGCAGAGATCAGCACAGTCAGACCAGCATGCAAATCGAGGTAGGCTGGGCACATTTTTCAGGCAACGGAATAGCTTCAGACCAGCATGAAAATCAAGGTAGTCTGGGCACAGTTCCAAGCTTGATATGCACACAAATCAAAGCAGGGCACAGTGTTGTTTGGCATGAATTCCTATGCAGATTTTTGTGGCACAATTTTCCAGATTTCTGAGCTAAGTACAGGTTCATTAATTGCTGTAATAAATTTTCTAGAATTCTTCTCTGCGGGCCGAATCAATAAAATCTCTCATTTGTTGGTTTTCCGTTCGGGATTTTTTCCAGGGGTGTTTACCCAAAATTCTATGTGTCAATGTGTTTAATTGGTTTTCTATTTTCCGTTGTGCATGTGTTGTTAATAAGCTCAGTGTATTTATGTTCATAAAAATCAGATCTGGAATTTATCGTTTCCCGTGCATGCATTTAAGTATAATTTGTTTTTATTGGAATTAGAGATCAGATATGGGCTGAAGAAAATTAACATGGTATCAGAGGTTCGTCTCTGAAAGAAAACCAAAGACTTTGGCACAGGGATCTGCAGACATTTGCAGGTTTATTTTCACCAGGAGGTTGTGGGCTCAGTGTATGTCAGGCAGGGAAGATGGCTATTGGTTTCAGATTTGAGGACCGGTTGGAGGGGCATCAAACTTCAGCCCCTGGAAAGAAAGAATTGAATTGCTGTTAGAGCAAAATGAGCTCTGAGATATTGTTGAGAAAACTCACACTGTTCCTACTAATGCAGTTCTTTTGGTTGCTTACAACAAGAAGAATGTGAAAGCCAAAAGAATCGACTTAGATGTTGTAAAGGATCATATCATCCCTCATGTCACCAGGAAGAAGAATGCCTACAAGATGTGGGAATTCGTGACGAAGCTTTATCAAAGTGGCAACCAAAACAGGTAAATGGTGTTAAGAGAAGCTTCACAGCATGAAGATGCCCAGATCTGATACAGTTACATCCTATCTCACTAAAATCACACAAATCCGTGATGAATTGGTTGTTGTTGGGGAAAAGGTTGAGGATCAACAACTGGTTAGAACAGCCTTGAAAGGTTTTTCTAAACCATCGGATTCTTTCGTCCATGGAATTGTTGCTAGAGAGAATCTTCCCAACTGGGAAAGATTATGGAATGATTTCGTGCAGGAGGAGACGGGATTGGGGTCTAACCCAAGGCTGCGGTGGAACGCCCCCCCCTCGAACCCGCTCCCGAATCGCGCTCTGAAGGGAAGCGTTCAAGGAGCGCGCTCCCAAGTGCGCTCCCTGAACGCTCCCCTTCGGGAGCGTTTTTAGGGAGCGAGCTCCCTCATGAAAAACTGCGCTCCTTGGTTTTTGAGGGAGCGTTCGCTCCCTGGATGCTCCCTGAGCACTCCCAAGGGAAAAAAATGCTCCCTTGAGCCCGCTCGCGTGAGAAGGAGAAAATTCTTTTTTTTTTGGTTTTTTTGGTTTTTTTTTGTTTTTTTGGAGAAATGACTCATGGAAAAGGTAGCCTAGGGTTAGCTAAGAGTTCAAAACACTCTTTCACTCCCATTTCTCTCATTCTATTTCTCATTTCATCCATTTCTTTGCTAAGAGGGTTT